>WNWK01017138.1:0-43104 GCA_009830355.1 Cherax destructor | reverse complement strand
CTAGAATGGGCCAACAGGCCTGCCAGTGTTCCTCCTTTCATGTTCTTATGTTCTTATGTTCTTCCTTTTAAAACCGAGAAAAATAATTATTAAAAATAGAGCACATATCACTTTGTCAGAAGAGCCCGAGTTATTTTTAAGGGGACCTATCTTATCCCTAACTTTTGTTCTATAAACCGGGAAAAAACTTTTTGGGTTAGTTTTTGAATCCCTAGCAACTTTAATTTCATAGTCCCGTTTAGCTTTTCTTTTTCCCCTTTTTTAACCCCCCCCTTTTTAATGTCAGTATACTGATTTATAAGATGCCCCTACCCCTTTTTATGCCCCCAAAATTTCCCTTTTCTTCTGCCCTAAAAGATACTTAAGCCTATTATTCATCCATTTTGGGTCATTTCTACTTGATCTAATTTCTTTATACTGGATAAATGTTCTTTTTGCAGCCTGTATAGTGTTAAGAAAACTGTCATATTGATACTCTCTTCGTCACCCCAGTCCACAGTTGATAAGTGTTCTCTAAGTCCATTATAATTGGCTAAGCGAAAATCTGGGACCGTTACTGAATTATCCCTACTATCATACATCCATTCAATGCTAAAGGTAATTAATTGACTTGTGGTCGCTTGAGCCGAGTTCCTCTGTAATTTCTAAATTATTAACAAGGGTTTCCTTGCTTGCCAGAACCAAGTCAAGTAGGTTATTTCCCCTTGTAGGTTCTGTTACAAACTGCTTCAAAAAGCAATCCTGAACTACTTCTAAAAAGTCGTTAGATTCTAAATTCCCTGTCAAGAAATTCCAATCAATCTGACTAAAGTTAAAGTCCCCTAGAATTACTACGTTATCGTGCCTTGTGGCCTTAACAATTTCCTCCCAAAGTAGTCTCCCTTGTTCCCTATCTAAGTTTGGAGGACGGTAAATCACGCCTAAAATCAATTTTTCACACCCCTCTGAAAATTCTATCCAGACAGACTCTGTATGTGTTATTTCAGACTTTATACCCGTTTTTATGCAACAATTTAAATGATCACGAACATAGAGTGCCACCCTACCCCTCTTCCTGATACTTCTGTCTACTTGGAACAATTTAAAACCCTGAATGTGACATTCGGCAGGCAAGTCCCGATTTTTCATATTAAACCATGTCTCAGTTATTGCAAAAACATCAATATTGCCCGTACTTGCAACTAATCTCAACTCGTCCATCTTATTCCTAGCACTACAACTATTGGTGTAATATATATTTAAAGACCCTCCTTTCTCTTTACCCTTCCTGCTCATTTCTGTTTTTCCACTATACCTATTAAAAATGTTAGATATTGGTTCACAGAGTTCCATTTTGCATTCCTTAAGAACCCTTGCAAAAAGCTCATCAGGACCCGGCGATTTATTTTGTTTCAGTCGGTCTACTTGTTTCATAACCATTTCGCTAGTGACTGTGATATTACATAATTTATCTTCTTCAGGGACACTATAAAAATTAATTACTGGGATATTATTAGTGTCTTCCTGTGTGAAAACCGAGAGAAAATAATTATTAAAAATAAAGCACATATCATTCTCCTCGTCAGTAAGACGCCCAGAGTTATTTTTAAGGGGACCTATCTTATCCCTAACTTTTGTTCTATAAACCTGGAAAAAAAAATTTGGGTTAGTTTTTGAATCCCTAGCACCTTTAATTTCATAGTCCCATTTTGGGTCATTTCTACTTGATCTAATTTCTTTATACGGGATAAATGTTCTTTGGGCAGCCTGTATAGTGTTAAGAAAGCTGTCATATTGATAGCTCTCTTCGTTACCCCAGTCCACAGTTGATAAGTGTTCTCTAAGCATATTATAATCTGCTAAGCGAAAGTCTGGGACTGTTACTAAATTATCCCTACTATCATACATCCATTCAATGCTAAATATAATTGACTTGTGGTCACTTGTGCAGAGTTTCCCTGTTCCTAGGGTTCCCCTGGGTTATCCTAGGTTTTATATACATATGCTGCTATGTATGATAATCTATGTAACTGTATTTGTGTATACCTGAATAAACTTACTTACTAATTTCTAAACTATTAGCAAGGGATTCCTTGTTTGCCAGAACCAAGTCAAGTAGGTTATTTCCCCTTGTAGGTTCTGCCACAAACTGCTTCAAAAAACAATCCTGAACTACTTCTAAAAAGTCGTTAGATTCTAAATTCCCTGTCAAGAAATTCCAATCAATCTGACTATAGTTAAAGTCCCCTAGAATTACTACGTTATCGTGCCTTGTGGCCTTAACAATTTCCTCCCAAAATAGTCTCCCTTGTTCCCTATCCAAGTTTGGAGGACGATATATCACGCCTAAAATCAATTTTTCACACCCCTCTGAAAATTCTATCCAGACAGACTCTGTATGCATTATTTCAGACTTTATTCCCGTTTTTATGCAACAATTTAAATGATCACGAACATAGAGTGCCACCCCACCCCCCTTCCCGATACTTCTGTCTACTTGGAACAATTTAAAACCCTGAATGTGACATTCGGCAGGCATGTCCCGATTTTTCATATTAAACCATGTCTCAGTTATTGCAAAAACATCAATATTACCCGTACTTGCAACTAATCTCAACTCGTCCATCTTATTCCTAGCACTACGACTATTGGTGTAATATACATTTAAAGACCCTCCTTTCTCTTTACCCATCCTGCTCATTTCGGTTTTTTCACTATACCTATTACTGTTCTTGTCATCTAGTGTCACTAGCTTTCCACTGTCCACCTTATTCTGCCTATTACTAGTTCTCCTAGAACTTATAATATTACTACACTGGGACTTCACTGTTTTCCCCCCAAAACCCATACCACTAATTATTTCTAGTTTAAAGCCCTAACAGCTCCCTCCACTGCAGTTGCCAGTGCCCCCACCCCAGACCTGGATAAGTGAACCCCATCCCTGGCATACATGTCATTTCTGCCATAGAAGAGGTCCCAGTTGTCAATGAATGTCACTGCATTTTCCTTACAGTATTTGTCCAGCTAGCAATTGACACCAATTGCCCTGGACACCCATTCATTTCCAACTCCTCTCCTTGGCAAAATACCACATATGACAGGGTTCACACCCTTCTTCTTTATTATGTCTATTGCTGACCTAAACCTGCTAGTTAGGTCCTCACTCCTACGTCTGCCAACATCGTTGCCTCCAGCACTGAGACAGATAATAAGATTGCTCCCATTACCTCTCATGATGTCGTCCAGACGGCTAACAATATCCTCCATCCCAGCCTCAGGAAAGCAAACCCTCTGTCTCCTACTCCTATCCTTCAAACAGAAGGCCCTGTCCATGTACCTAACCTGGCTGTCTCCAACAACAACAATGTTTTTACCTTCCTTGGTGTCGTTCGTCGTGACGCTCCCAGAAGTCGACTCACATTCTTTGTTGTCCAGTGAAATGACCTATTGCTTCAGATGCTAAACCATGCAGCGCTGACCTTAATTAATATACTTTATATCTGTTGGACAAGAATGTCTCCTGCCAAACCTGTGTTGAGACTAATTGATCAAATTATGATCATCGAGGTGACCGAATATATTTACCCAACTTGAAACTTAATGTTATTTGTTCCTTTCATACTTTTATAGAATTCAAGGAGGCACACGAATAAGTGCCGAAGGATACAAGAGCTTAAGAAAAGCTCATCAAGGTGGTGGGCAGGTCACAGGTATCATTAATAAGCTGGCCTTGCATACCTGAAGACTCGGAGACCAGGACGGCGCTGCCTCCCAGGAATGTGGATTTGTTGTTTCCCTCTCTCGGCAACATTGCCGCTAAAGGACACACCAGCAACTAATATGACATTTTATTGGGTCAACGTTTCGCTCTCCAGGAGCTTCGTCCAGCCGTAACGGCTTGGCAAAGCTCCTGGAGAGCGAAACGTTGCCACAATAAAATGTCACGTTAGTTGCACTTTTGTCCTTTTACCTAACACATTGTCAGTAATTCGACCATTATTAGCACACTGCTGAGCACGCAGGCGCATGCTTGACGCTCCTGCTGCTGTCAGACACTTCCCTTACACACGAATCTATTCTATAATAGAGGCTAGGACCTTGGGTGGCTTTAAAAAGAGATTGGACAAATATATGAGTGGGAGGGGCTGGGTTTGATTTGTGTCGTGAGTACGGGAATAAATTCTTAGGTAGTGGTGGTTTTGATAAGGACCTGCCTTGTATGGGCCAGTAGGCCTTCTGCAGTGTTCCTCCATTCTTATGTTCTTATGTTCTTAGACCGGTAGGTCAGGAAAAGCCTCGGTCAGATGAACGAAAGCTCCAGCTGCGGGTCATCTGCCGCGTCAGGAAACACTTGTGCTGGTTCCTGAGAAACCTTACCTAACTTACTCACCTTTAACATTTCCCCTTCACCGTCTGAAGTTACGTTTCAATTATCACTTCATGAACTGATATTAACTTAGATCAAAGAAAAGTTGATAACTCAAAGTAACTGCCTGCGCTTTTTTTTGTGGACATCCTATGACATTTGCCGAATAGAAAAAAAAAGAGGTGAAGAGCAGGCAAGTTTCTGGAGAGGTGGATTACCACTGGAGGTGCGGAAGAGCAGAGCGACAGCTATCATGGATCACCTGGACGACAGTCAGAGCCGCCAAGTCCTGACCTCACAGCTTTCTCTCTAGCGAGTGTAAAACACCTGGCCACACGAAAATATACCAGACACACAAGGGTCACATCATAGCCAGGCTTTGTTTTTGTGCTTCTGCGTCGATAAAATGTACAGGGATAGAGAGAGAGAGAGAGAGAGAGAGAGAGAGAGAGAGAGAGAGAGAGAGAGAGAGAGAGAGAGAGAGAGAGAGAGAGCATACCTAGGTCACCAGTACCTGTACACAGACACTAATGTGTCCGTAATGTGGTGTAAGTAAGATGACTGCAGCAGAGGTATCATCCTAAGAACATGAACTTACCTTACAGGTGTACATCACTGTGGTGCTCACCATAGTCCTCACTATTCTGAATTTAAATAAAATCCTTAAACAAAATGGTTCTAAGCTTTACTATCTCACTCACGCACGCACGCACGCACACACACACAGAGTACAGGCTAGGTGGACAAGGGCTACAAACCTCGGCAAAGAGAAAGACCTTGGGGTGAGTATAACGCCAAGCACGTCTCCGGAGGCACACATCAACCAGATAACTGCGGCAGCATATGGGCGATTGGCAAACCTAAGATTAGCGTTCCGTTACCTAAACAAGGAATCGTTCAAGACACTGTACACCGTGTACGTCAGGCCCATACTAGAATATGCAGCACCAGTCTGGAACCCACACCTGGTCAAGCACGTAAAGAAACTAGAGAAAGTGCAAAGGTTTGCGACAAGGTTAGTTCCACAACTCAGGGGTCTGTCCTATGAAGAAAGGTTGAGGGAAATAGGACTAACAACACTGGAGGAAAGAAGGGTCAGAGGAGACATGATAACGACATACAAAATACTGCGGGGAATCGACAAGGTAGACAGTGACAGGATGTTCCAGAGAGGGAACACAGAAACAAGGGACACAACTGGAAGATGAAGACTCAGATGAGTCAAAGGGATGTTAGGAAGCATTTCTTCAGCCACAGAGTAGTCAGGAAGTGAAATAGTCTAGAGAAAGATATAGTGGAGGCAGGAACCATACATAGTTTTAAGACGAGGTATGATAAAGCTCATGGAGCAGGGAGAGCAGAGACCCAGTAGCGGACAGCGAAGAGGCGGGGCCAGGAGCTGAGTCTCGACCCCTGCAACCACAATTAGGTGAGTACAATTAGGTGAGTACACACACACACACGTGTGTGTGTGTAGGTTATTATACTGTATCTCTTGATTCCTCATTAAATTTACAATTAAGCACATAGTGTTCAACATAGTGACCATAGGGTTGGCCACATACTTTGCATTTGATTTGATCATCATCTGTGTGTCTGCCAGAAGGAAGTACTTGTAGCCAAGCCTAAGCCTGGCCACTACAACATCAGTCAGCGTGTTCACATTGCAAGTTGCTCCATAAACGTACTTATCAACGTTCATGTTAGTGAATGATAGCAACATTCAGGCTTCTAACGGCATTCCTGTAACATTATTTCATTATTTACACTTCTCTCCTAATATTATTCTTAATGTTAGACACAGACACACCAAAGTTATATTCTACATTTTCCTCCAGGAGTCCCCCTTTTTTTGGGATAACTTATCAAAATATTTTTTAACTGCAGAAAATGTTTTGAATTTGACGGTGAAAAGTGAGGAGTGTTTGGTGCTATCAGCGGTCCTATCAGCAGTACACCATGGTCCTATCAGCAGTACACCATGGTGCTATCAGTAGTATACCATGGTGCTATCAGTAGTACACCATGGAGCTATCAGTAGTACACCATGGAGCTATCAGAGATATACCATGGTGCTATCAGCAGCACACCATGGTGCTATCAGTAGTATACCATGGTGCTATCAGTAGTACACCATGGTGCTATCAGCAGCACACCATGGTGCTATCAGCAGTACACCATGGTGCTATCAGCAGTACACCATGGTGTTATCAGCAGTACACCATAGTGATATCAGTAGTACACCATGGAGCTACCAGAGATATACCATGGTGCTATCAGCAGCACACCATGGTGCTATCAGTAGTACACCATGGTGCTATCAACAGTACACCATGGTGCTATCAACAGTACACCATGGTGCTATCAGCAGTACACCATGGTGCTATCAGCAGTACACCATTTTGCTATCAGAGATATACCATGGTGCTATCAGTAATACACCATGGTGCTATCAGCAGCACACCATGGTGCTATCAGCAGTACACCATGGTGCTATCAGCAGCACACCATGGTGCTATCAGTAGTACACCATGGTGCTATCAGTAGTATACCATGGTGCTATCAGTAATACACCATGGTGCTATCAGCAGCACACCATAGTGCTATCAGCAGTACACCATGGTGCTATCAGCAGCACACCATGGTGATATCAGTAGTACACCATAGTGCTATCAGCAGCACACCATGGTGCTATCGGCAGTACACCATGGTGCTATCAGTAGTACACCATGGTGCTATCAGTAGTACACCATGGTGCTATCAGTAGTACACCATGGTGCTATCAGTAGTAAACCATGGTGCTATCAGTAGTACACCATGGAGCTACCAGAGATATACCATGGTGCTATCAGCAGCACACCATGGTGCTATCAGCAGTACACCATGGTGCTATCAGCATCACACCATGGTGCTATCAGCAGTACACCATGGTGCTTGTTACAAAATGACACGATATCTATTAACAATAGATATCTCCAGTGAACACTAGAGGGATAGCCCTTCTAGCATCCAGCCTGTTACTGGGCTTTTGCAACAAAGTCAGTATCCTGGTTCAGTTATCCGACATATTATATATCTTAAGAGGATTGCAACTGATAGGGTACTAACCAAAGTAAATGATTTAAAAGATTTATTAACAAAGTGAGAAAATCTAGGGTAGCAAAGTAATTCAAATATAAAGATATTAAGATATCAAATAGGATACTTAGGAGGGTAGCTCCTACACTGCTCTCATATACAATAAGTCTGTGCTGAGGGCACATATATATAAATGACTCAGAGGTACCATCAGGTACAATGTCCGTAATAACAATAATATATATAAATAATAATGAATGTGTGTACGAGTGTGCTCCCGGTAACTATGACTCGACTCAACCAGTGTACGACAGAACAACTCTAAAGCTAGCTGTACTAACAAATTGACAACCAGAACAGCTTGATTGTCTAGTAAAATGACCACTTAGCAGAACAGCACTATAACAGGCAACAGCAACACAGCATCAGGAACAAGGAGATACAAAATCGACCCTAACTGGGGACCATCAGTAGATCCTCCAAAACAGTCCCAAAACTCCCTTACTACTGAAACTAGGTTCAGCATAAACAATCCCAAACTGTGGCGGTGCACAGATGCCTTATCGAAGTAGGTCCAGAGCTATAGCTTGAGACCTGAGTTTTCAAAGTGTCAGTGACACACAACCCAGAACAAAGTCGAATAATCACTGTCTAGTCTATTCTCTGTGAACAGAGTTACACAGAGTTCTGAGAAGTATGATTCGCCTCACCAACAAATACATACTCTACCCAACAGTCTAATGTCGAGAACAACAAAGTGAGGAGTTGACTCGACGAGGGCAGCAGCCAGAGAGAGATGAAAGAGGAACCACCACCCAGCTCAGGTGTGTCCAGAGACTGACTCCTCCCCGCAACAAGAAGCCGGCAGCCTAACAGTCGTTTGCCAACACCAAGGCAGTTACACTACACTCTAGAGCACAACAAAATATAATATCCTACCTAATATATATAGCTAAGTTAAATAGAGTCTAATAATAATATAAGCCAAATATTAACGATTTAGCTATAATCGAGAATATTAATATAAAATTATAGAAAATGGAAATATACATTATATACATTGAGGCCCAGTTCAAGGGGCGCAACAGTGCTATCAGTAGTACACCATGGTGCTATCAGCAGTACACCATGGTGCTATCAGCAGTACACCATGGTGCTATCAGCAGCACACCATGGTGCTATCAGCAGCACACCATGGTGCTATATGTAGTACACCATGGTGCTATCAGCATCACACCATGGTGCTATCAGCAGTACACCATGGTGCTATCAGTAGTATACCATGGTGCTATCAGTAGTACACCATGGTGCTATCAGCAGCACCCCATGGTGCTATCAGCAGTACACCATGGTGCTATCAGTAGTACACCATGGTGCTATTATCAGCACACCATGGTGCTATCAGTAGTACACCATGGTGCTATCAGCAGTACACCATGGTGCTATCAGTAGTACGCCATGGTGCTATCAGTAGTACACCATGGAGCTACCAGAGATATATCATGGTGTTATCAGCAGTACACCATGGTGCTATCAGTAGTACACCATGGTGCTATCAGCAACACACCATGGTGCTATCAGCAGTACACCATGGTGCTATCAGTAGTACACCATGGTGCTATCAGCAGCACACCATGGTGCTATCAGCAGCACACCATGGAGCTACCAGAGATATACCATGGTGCTATCAGCAGAACACCATGGTGCTATCAGTAGTACACCATGGTGCTATCAGCAGCACACCATGGTGCTATCAGCAGTACACCATGGTGCTATCAGTAGTACACCATGGTGCTATCAGTAGTATACCATGGTGCTATCAGTAGTACACCATGGTGCTATCAGCAGCACACCATGGTGCTATCAGCAGTACACCATGGTGCTATCACTAGTACACCATGGTGCTATCAGCAGCACACCATGGTGCTATCAACAGCACACCATGGAGCTACCAGAGATATACCATGGTGCTATCAGCAGTACACCATGGTGCTATCAGTAGTACACCATGGTGCTATCAGTAGTACACCAATGTGCTATCAGTAGTACACCATGGTGCTATCAGTAGTACATAATGGTGCTATCAGTAGTACACCATGGAGCTACCAGAGATATACCATGGTGCTATCAGCAGCACACCATGGTGCTTTCAGCAGTACACCATGGTGTTTTCAACAGTACACCATGAAGCTATCAGTAGTACACCATGGTGCTATCAGCAGTACACCATGGTGCTATCAGTAGTATACCATGGTGCTATCAGTAGTACACCATGGTGCTATCAGCAGCACACCATGGTGCTATCAGCAGTACACCATGGTGCTATCAGCAGTACACCATGGTGCTATCAGCAGCACACCATGGTGCTATCAGCAGCCCACCATGGTGCTATCAGTAGTATATAATGGTGCTATCAGTAGTACACCATGGTGCTATCAGCAGCACACCATGGTGCTATCAGCAGCACACAATGGTGCTATCAGTAGTATACCATGGTGCTATTAGCAGCACACCATGGTGCTATCAGCAGCACACCATAGTGCTATCAGCAGCACACCATAGTGCTATCAGCAGCACACCATGGTGCTATCAGCAGCACATCATGGTGCTATCAGCAGCACACCATGGTGCTATCAGCAGCACACCATTGTGCTATCAGCAGCACACCATGGTGCTATCAGCAGCACACCATGGTGCTATCAGCAGTACACCATGGTGCTATCAGCAGTACACCATGGTGCTATCAGCAGCACACCATGGTGCTATCAGCAGTACACCATGGTGCTATCAGCAGCACACCATGGTGCTATCAGCAGCACACCATGGTGCTATCAGCAGTACACCATGGTGCTATCAGCAGTACACCATGGTGCTATCAGCAGCACACCATGGTGCTATCAGCAGCACATCATGTGAATAGCAACAGTGTGAGGCTGGTGGTGGAGCTGACTTCCAAGGCCACCATCAATTCTACAACGGTATACAACGGTATGCAACGGTACGCGAGACGTTGCAATAAAGGAGCCACCTGTGAAGCGGGTAGCAGCTGGTAACCAAGAATCAGATGTAATAAACCACGTTTAAAAATATAAAAGCATTATTATTTTCTTTGGTAGACGCTCAACCTGCAGTGTCACGCAACGTCTGAGGGAAGCTTCAATTCGTTGAACCAAGAGCCTTTCACCAGCCTCAGGATACTTCGCTTCCACGCCTCTTGCCTGTGTATTTCACTGAAGACGTTTACTGTGTGGGCGAAACGTTTAAGTCAACAAAAAATATATCCAACTGCTGTGCATGTGTCTCACTCTCCATCAAGATGTCTGACTTGAATGAGTTACAACACAGACATTTACGAGTCGCAGGCGGTCACGACTCCACCAGCTGCTCGGGACAATCATGGTCCATTAATAAGGCGCAATAATGTGAGTATATGTGAATAAAACAGTGTTCGGTATATGACATTTATTGACAAGACGTGTCGTCCACCAGGGACATAACGTCTTAACTACGAAAATGGTGTATGGAATGTCTACGAAATGTCTTTTCAATTAATACCCTATACACTGTGTCTCACACTGTCTCACTGTATCTCACTGTCTTACACTGTGTCTCACTGTGTCTCACACTGTCTTACACTGTATCACACTGTGTCTTACACTGTGTCTCACTGTGTCTCAAACTGTGTCTCACTGTGTCTTACACTGTCTCACTGTGTCTCACACTGTCTCACTGTGTCTCACACTGTGTCTCACACTGTGTCTCACACTGTCTTATACTGTGTCTTACACTGTGTCACACTGTCTCACTGTGTCTTACACTGTGTCTTACTGTGTCTCATACTGTGTCTTATGTTAAGTAAAAGGACACAAATGCAACTAATGTGACATTTTATTGTGGCAACGTTTCGCTCTCCAGGAGCTTTCTCAAGCCGGCAGAAAGCTCCTGGAGCAAGCTGTGCCTAATAATGTCACATTAGTACATTTGTCCTTACTAACTATTGTCGGTAATTCTACCAATATTATTACATACTGTGTCTTACACTGTGTCTTACACTGTATCACACTGTGTCTTACACTGTCTCACACTGTGTCTTACACTGTCTGTGTCTCACACTGTATCTCACACTTTGTCTCACAATATCTCACACTGTCTCACACTGTCTCGCACTGTATCTCACACTTTATCTCACAGTGTCTCACACTGTGCCACACACTGTGTCACACACTGTGTCACACACAATATGCAGCTTACGGCATTTTATTGAACATGTTGGTCCACCAGGAACTTTATCAGTGATAAACTCTCTGATTGAACAAATGTCTTCCAAACTGAATATTTTATCTTAAGAACATGTAGGTATAAATATGTAGGTATGAACATGTAGGTATGAACATGTAGGTATGAACATGAAGGTATGAACATGTAGGTATGAACATGTATTAATATTGGTAGAATTACCGACAATATGTTAAGTAAAAGGACACAAATGCAACTAATGAGACATTTTATTGTGGCAACGTTTCGCTCTCCAGGAGCTTTGTCAAGCAGTTACAAACAATACATGGACACACAGGGTGTATAGGTTCAGGGTGAGGTGTAATACTTCTACCACCACTAGTATTACACCTCACCCTGAACCTATTACCCTGTGTGTCCATGTATTGTTTGTAACGGCTTGACAAAGCTACTGGAGAGCGAAACGTTGCCACAATAAAATGTCTCATTAGTTGCATTTGTGTCCTTTTACTTAAGGTATGAACGTAATGGTATACAATACCAACAAGTTAACATGTTCACTCTATCAGACACTGTAACACAACGGTATCTACGTACAGAGGACATTTTCGACAACCTTATTGCCTCACCACTAGTAACGAGTGAGAAAGGTTGGATTTGAGAGGGACCTGCCCAGTAGGTTTGCTACACTGCCTCTCATATTAATACTCTCTTATTTCTACTAGTGGGTCCTGCCTCATCTGTCGTTCTCAAGGTTTTCTGCGACTCACCTTTAGCAATATATAGGTCTCCATTCGGATGTTTCAGCTTCACATTGTTCCAGACTATTGAGCAGAACTTTTCTCCAGGCTGAGGGACTGACCACCTCAAAACAACGTCTTCAAGAGCGAGGACTGATTACATCGTCTTTTAATCTCCACCGCTTATGCTGCCTCTTCTGTATTCGACTGAATACAGAAGAAGCCTACTGTGTAGGCGAAACGTTTGAGAATAAAGATACCCAACTGTAGCACATGTGTCTTACTTATCAACATGTAGGTATATAATACCATTGATGCAACCGCGGTGGAGCCTAGGCCGTCCTCACAAGAATTTTCCCATCATGTTTCATTCAGGACATGATTTATTTGATCCTAGTTGATGTTCTTGTTGCTGAAGTTGAATTTGGTGAACATACCCTCGTAACTGCACGCATTTTGCTGGTCAGGATCCCTGTGCATACAAATCTGGACTTCGATTAGGTTGTGATCTGTATTAACTGGCTTTGATGCTATTACGTTTCGTACTAGGTCATCATTATTTGTGGAAATAAGGTAGAGTGGGTTTTCCAGCCTTGTTGGCTCCGCTGTTGGCTGGCTTAGGGTGAATTGCAGTAAATCAGCAGCTCATGTGTGTGTGATTTTTCATCTGAGTTGCCTCCAGGGATTGTCTTACATGCTACATTCTTCTATTTTGTATGTTTTAAATTGAAATCACCAAGCAGCAAGATGTCTGGAGATGGAGTTGGAAGATTTTCCAGACAGTAATAAATTTTCAATAACTGTTCCTTGAAGTGACTGGAAGTTGCATCTGGCGGCTTATATACAACCACAATGACTAGGTTTTGGTTCTCAGTCTTTGTTGCCAAAACTTCAACTGCATCATTTGTAGTGTTTAATAAGTATGTTCAAATAAGTGACCTTTTCACACACAGGCCAACCCTCCCTTGTCGCCTGTTCTTTCTGTCGCATCTAAATAAGTCGTACCTTGTTATCCAACTTCGATGTCAAAGTGGTCTTTTGTGTGGGTCTCTGTGAAGGCTGTAAACATCGCATAGGTCATGTTAAACTATTGTTTTGAACTAAAACTAGCATACCAACCTAACCTTATCTTACTAAAATTTGTATAACATTAAATAACTTTATTACCTAAGCTAAGAATTTACATAATTACATGAACGGAGATCTTCAGGTGATTCTTCACTTGTCTTCCATGAAAGTGTGAAAGCTCCTCCCCCCACTCCCCCCCAAAAAATCGTTAATTGCCTTATTCTCTACATCAGATACAAATGAGAATCAGTAGGAAAAAAAAGACCTCATTTATCTTGTTTCTTTATGCAGTCTAAGAGCCCGACTAAGCAAAATAAAAAAAAAATAAGGATTATCGATTTTGAAGATTCATTGGAGATGTGTCCATGTTGTCTGTTAATGAATGATAACTTAAATAATGATAGAGCGGAATGTGTTTTTTTTTTTTAATTCTGATGTACCAATATTCTCCATAAAGTGAGAACATGACAAAATTAGGCCTGCGACCATTCTCTCCTCTGCCAGGGGATGCTAATTACTTTTTTCCAATACCTTGAGAGGCGACTTTTGCTCCCATAGGGTGTCATATGCCATGTTCACATTTGCCTAACAGATGGTCCTTGTAATATCAAGAAATGAGATGTATTTGTCACTAAATCTGAGAACTCTGATGAGTTTATGAATGTCATAATGACTGACATTCTGAAGTATTGTTTATGAAGGTCTGGGACCAGCAGTTGTGGGTTAAGAACCAGAGAGACGAGACATGGCAGTTCATGTCTCTTCGACCAGAAATCTAGATTACCTCAGTGTTGCTCGCTGAACATATCAGTGGGAGAATATGCAGCATCTCTTAATGATCGATTGGTCTGATGACTCCCTGAGTTATTGACATTAAGTACCGAGACTCATTTAGGTATTATCAGTGGTCTTCCTGGACGTTAACCAGAATCCACATTCCTGGAAATGGACGTGATTTCGAGCACTTTATTGACACAATTGCTAAATGAGTGTAAACTATAATAGTTAATGACATTTTGATACTGCAACAGCTTATCATTAAGCTGAGTGCCTGATGTCACCACAAGTCTGAGACACCAAATTCCCAGGACACATAAGTTCATTTATTTTCCCATCCTGTTTATCATATAGATTGCAATCCATAATCTTGTGCAAGGTAGTTAGGGACTTTACTGAAGTACAGAGGTGTTGGTATATGGCAAGTGAGATGATTAATCTCTAGAGCTGATCAAAGTGTCATTTCCACGTGCCATGTGTGCACTCTCGTCTCTGTCCAAGCTTCATTCTGCCTGGTAATTAACCACGAACCAAGTGTCATCAAGGACATCAAACTGGTAAGTGTACACCTAGGTGTATTTTTGACAGCCACCTGTTGAGGAAAAGTTCACCAAATATTTGACAAAGCTTGTGGAGAGGCCGAAGAACTCTAGGTGAATAGGCTGACACTAATTAACAGAGTCAGTCGAATATATACACACAAAGTCCTCCACACAGAAAAAGAAATAAGTAAGAAGAACATTTTAGGACACTCGTCTCTCTCATTGATCATGTCCAGAAAGTTAATCTGTATCAAACATATATCATGATATTAGTGGTATGTGTGTGTGTGTGTGTGTGTGTGTGTGTGTGTCAGGATAATTACTGAACTATAGCTTATGTGGACAGGCTCTCTGAAGACAGCTACACACATAATCATGGCTTCATGGCACAGGTATACCTGAATGGCATTCAGATCAGTCACTACGTCTGCTAAATGCTGCAGTAAGAACAATAAATAATAAATGATAAACAAAAGACTAAAACACCTTTTTTTAGAGAGAAGTGAGGCCTTTAAAGTAAGAAAGAATCATCTTGTGTACCAGTATATTCAAATTAACGAATTTCGAAAGCTGGATAATAAACCTGAATGAGAATAGGATTCATCCTGAAGGTTCCTTCGAGGATATCAACTGATAATTACCAAATTAACAAAAATATTTTGTATTTTCTAACAAAAAATACATATGATACCTTGTTTAATAATTACAGGGGACCTGATGAATATAAAGTATGCATGATATTTTATGACATAAAAGGGAGGGTAAGAACTGGATGGGGAAGGACTGAGAGAGGTTAGAAATGTTATAAAAAAAAAGTTGTGAGTAGACAGGATGAGGAAAGAAAGCATAAGTGACCTGACCACTTCGGGTGGGTTGTTAGCGAGTAGTTCTAGTCAGACAGTGACGAGTTTTTGTAACTTCAGTCCCTACAGATACGGTTCTTCAACAAGTAGACCAACTAAAGCTAAATTTGTCCCCGGATCCACTGGAACTATTTTCCAGATGTTCTTACAAACTACAAAGATGAACTTAGTAAACCGTTAGCTATTCTATTGAATACATCACTGCTAACACATATCGTCTTCTATTTTCTCTTCTGAGTTTATTAGTCACTCTAGTTTTGTCATCAGTGAATTTACTCATATTACCTATTATTCCCTCTTCAATGTCACTCTGTAGAAAAACAAGAGAATTTAACCCTCCATGGAAGTTGTATTCATTTAATATCACATATCTTGCAGCCACTCCCAAGACACTCGTCACTCGTAATCCCTTTCCTAAATCAATTACAAAAGCAACTTCTTAAGAAAAAGTTTCTCTCTTAACTTTAAGTAAGAATGTATCACATCTTAAATACACCAATGTATGTAAACGAGTGTTGTGGCAGCTCTGCATCTACTCTTGTTGTCACCTCCCTTGATAAGAATTACAGTACCCATGTTGAGTTAGACATAAGAATTAGCAATTGGGCTTCTACATCACAAACTAATTTTTTTTGCAATCCTAATGTCAATAAAGTTTACCAGTGTAACTGAACTTGACTCCTTGATCATTACTGATTCTATGTGATCATTGAAGGCACTTGACTTATATAATGACTAACAACACACTACCTAGAGAGGCCAGGTATTAGATATTAGTAAATCACAGATAAAGGAATTAATGAATGTACTGTAAAATTCTTATAGGGTCAAACACACAATAAATTGCTCTACATGATAAAGCTGAATAATTGGCCAAAGAAAGTGTCAAGCATTTTTAATAACAATAAGGGAGAAGTAAATAATTAATCTGAATATCATAGGCCCGAGTCAGTTTATAGCTCAATACAATAACATGGAAGTAGATAAGAATATTTATGGAGCATCTTGCATTGTAAACAGACTTACTGATGAACTAGGCTTGGTTACAAGTACTTCTGGCAGTTTATCATACATACTGATGATGATCAAACTAAATGCAAAGTATGTGGTGAGCCCAATGGTCACTATCTTGAACACTATGCGCTTGATTGTCCACTTATTGAGGATTATGAAGAAACATAACATAATGACCTATGTTATAATTCAAGGTATCTTATTAGTGAATATGATACCCAACATTTTAAGCAAATATCCTAAATTTGTTTGTAAAAGATGAAAAATAAATTTTAAATATATTTCCAGATGAACCATTGTTGACTCTTTTCAAAGCAAGTCCCTAGGCTTTGTGTCTGTCTATATGGTCCTGCACTACTGTCACTAGATGAATATAGGATGCACAGTGAACAAACCGTTTCGGCAGAAAAATCTAAAATCTATGTAGATGACTTCAAATTGTATTAGCCATTGTTGATTCTAATTATTTGATCATTGTTACAAACAAATTATATAATACATTTCTCTTTTATAAACTTGCCCACTACCAAGGTCAGGCTGATGGGGCAATAATTCGAGGGGTAACGACCTGTCTCCTATTTTGCAGATATGAATCAAAATGGCTGCCTTGAATGCCTCCGGCTCGATTCCCGTTCGCATAGATATATTTAAAAGACTAGCCAGCAGTCCATTAAGACTCAAGTATAGAAAGGAAAGAAAAACAATGAAGTCATGTCAAGATGAGTTGATGGTTCAGAATCACACGGTAAAACAACTGAGACTCAGAAGTATATCACTGATTTAGATGCCCGTAATAGTCTCTTATAGTATTATGTTGGCATGTCTTTAGATGCATGACGTATACATAAACTAGGGATGCATAGAGAAGCCTTTTTAATAACAAAGCAGTTTTAAATGATGGGTTGTCTGCGGAAGCATGCAAATAATATACTGGTGGCGTCCACTCAGCTCTTCTGGAGAATATCAATAACCGAAGCAACGAACACCAGATCGTACTATAGCGGATATCAAATATTTCATCATTCTTCTCTTAAGAAATTAAGACATTTTGTTTTGAATAATTTATAAATTCTGGAAATGTAAACTCATAGCAGCTGCCACATTATTATTAAAGGTTTCTGAAATTATGTTGTTAGAACAAAGAACTTACTGTTTATATTTTGGTACAGAATTATGTATTGTAGATTTAAAGGAAGTCACAGATTTATGCGATAGAGGAGGACCTTCAGTTTAACTATATTTCCAAGATGCTAAAGAGGAATATGGCTAGAATAAATTACCAAAAGGAGCCACGTTAATAAGATGAATGGATAATAAATGGAAACAGTATTGTGTCAGTGTTTTGGGTCTGGTGGTGAAAATCTAGGAGAAAAGCTGAGAAAATAATCTACACAACGAGAAAAAGACAGTCACAAGAGACTTAGTTCTACCAGTCAGGTTTCAGACAGTTTCCCACCAGGCATAATAGACCCCTGGCTGTCTTCAAGAGGGACCTGGACAGATACCTAAAGTCAGTACTCGATCAGCCGGGCTGTGGTTCGTACGTAGGACTATGTGCGGCCAGCAGTAAAAGCCTGGTTGATTCACCGGGAGACCTGGTCAAGGACGGGGGCGTTGACCCCCGGAACACCCTTCAGGTAGCCGCCTAATCTGCCAACATCACTTACTGCACACTCAAGTACTTGATAACGAAGAGGAACACACAACATAGAAACTAGGGCCGGAGTTTACGCCATCTTGTGCGGTGGAAGGGACATAAGAAAGAAGGAACACTGCAGAAGGCCTACTGGCAGGTCCAAGTATCCAACCGGCTTAAGCCAATGCCCCGACCCAGCCAGGTCAGGTTACATTCACTTAAGGAAGGAGCATCTGACCTAGTAGCACAAGCTAGTCAGGACCAACTCACACCCACCCGCACCCACTCATATATTTATCTAGCCTATTTTTAAAACTACACAACGTTTTAGCCTCTATAACTGTACTCAGAAGTTTGTTCCACTCATCGACAACTCTATTACCAATGCCAGTACACATGACAACAACATCTAAACAACTACGTCACTAGACAGTGTGACTCCCACAACCTCCTCGTCTACTTCACAGACGCCAGATTACCTATCACTACAGACGCTGTTCACCAGCTGCTGCTCCTGCCACTATTCAATCAACCCAGGAAACGGGTGGGGTTAGAACCCATGGCGAGAGAATCGTAAAACTCCATTCTGGTGCGTAAGCTAGTGGCCAGTGGCCTGGAAGTTTTACGACTCACTCGCCATGGGTTCTAACCCCACCCCTTCCTAAATAAATGCCTAAATAAATTTGTGTATTGCAAATCTACTAAATGACTCACATCAGTAGGGATGGGAGGTGCCTGGAAGCAGGTAAAATGCTCTTCATCCATGGAAGTGGAACTAGTGTTCCCTTCCTTAGAACATACCTGACTGCCTCCTGTTCTCCAGATACTGTATCACCACAACTGAATTACACGAATCGATTATTAAAGAGAAGCGCTAAACCCATGGAGGTAATACATCGGCTAGGTAATGAGAGGTAATTAGGCTTCATTAAAGAAGAGGTAGCTTCCATTCCTCGGATCAAGAGCCCTTCACCGGGATCAAGGCAAAACCATGAAGGATCCCGTGAATAAACAATAATAATAATAATTATAATAAACTATAATAATAATAATAATAATAATAATAATAATAATAATAATAATAATAATATAATAATAATAAGATGATGATGATGATGAAGAAAAAGAAGAAGACGAAGATGATGATGATGATGATGATGATGATGATAATGATGATGATGATGATGATGATGATGATGATGATGATGATGATGATGATAAAGAAGATAAAAAAGATGAAGAAGAAGAAGAGACCACGGAGAGATTAAGGGTTGTGTATGGCTCACATAAGAACATAGTGACTTTCTTGATACGATTCATGATTGTTTTTTGAAACAGTTGGTGACAGAACCAACTAGAGGAAATAACCTGCTAGACTTGGTTCTTGCCAGCAGGGAATCGCTAATTAATAATCTTGAGGTTAATGATGAGCTTGGGGAAAGTGATCACAAATCACTCAGTTTTAATATATCATGGAATTACCCTAATAATTGCAATCAAGTCTCTGTCCCTGACTTCCGCCTGGCTGATTTTGTAGGACTGAAAAATTACCTGGGTGGGCTGAACTGGAATGACCTGACAGTGGGTCAGGTAGGTGGTGATTGCCAATATGACGTTTTCCAGAGAATAGTTCTAGCTGCTCAGACAACTTATGTTCCTAATAGGGAAATAAGATCAAACAAAAATGATCCTAAATGGATGAACAATAGATTAAAACATCTCATTGGTCAAAAGAGAGGCATATATAGGCGAATCAAAAGAGGAGAGGGGCAATTAAGTAATCAATATATTCAGTTAAAGAGAGAAATAAAAAAGGGAATAAGAAAAGCAAAAAGAGACTATGAGGTTAAAGTTGCAAGAGAATCGAAAACTAACCCAAAAGGATTTTTTCAGGTGTACAGAAGTAAGATTAGGGACAAGATAGGCCCACTCAAAAGTTACTCAGGTCAGCTCACCGTCAGTGATAAGGAAATGTGTAGAATTTTTAACACTTAATTCCTCTCAGTTTTTACACAGGAAGATACTAGCGATATTCCAGAAATAATAAATTATGTAGAACAGGACGATAGTAAACTATGCACGATTAGGGTCACAAGTGACATGGTCCTTAGGCAAATAGATAAATTAAAACCTAACAAATCCCCAGGCCCTGATGAACTGTATGCAAGGGTTCTAAAGGAATGTAAAGAGGAGCTTAGCAAACCTATAGCTAATCTTTTCAACATATCACTGCAAACTGGCATGGTGCCAGATAAGTGGAAAATTGCAAATGTAATACCTATTTTCAAAGCAGGAGACAGGTCCTTAGCTTCGAACTATAGACCAATAAGCCTAACCTCCATATTTGGAAAATTTATGGAATCAATAATTGCCGAGGCAATTCGTAGCCATCTTGAAAAGCATAAATTAATCAACGAATCTCAGCACGGTTTTACAAAAGGGCGTTCCTGCCTTACAAATTTAATAACTTTTTTCACTAAGGTATTTGAGGAGGTAGATCATGGTAATGAATATGATATTGTGTATATGGACTTCAGTAAGGCTTTTGATAGAGTCCCACATCAGAGACTATTGAGGAAAATTAAGGCACACGGAATAGGAGGAGAAATTTTTTCCTGGGTAGAGGCATGGTTGACAAATAGGCAGCAGAGAGTTTGCATAAATGGGGAGAAATCAGAGTGGGGAAGTGACACAAGCGGTGTTCCACAGGGGTCAGTATTGGGCCCCTTGTTGTTCACAATCTACATAAACGACATAGATGAGGGAATAAATAGCGACATAAGCAAGTTTGCCGATTACACCAAAATAGGCCGTCCAATTAATTCAAATGAGGACATTAGAACACTCCAGGAAGATTTGAATAGACTGATGCAGTGGTCGGAGAAGTGTCAGATGCAGTTTAATATAGATAAATGCAAAGTTCTAAATATTGGACAGGACAATAACCATGCCACATATAAACTAAATAATGTAGATCTTAATACTACTGATTGCGAAAAGGATTTAGGAGTTCTGGTTAGCAGTAATCTAAAACCAAGACAGCAGTGCATATGTGTTCGCAATAAAGCGAACAGAATCCTTGGCTTCATATCAAGAAGCATAAATAATAGGAGTCCTCAGGTTGTTCTTCAACTCTATATATCCTTGGTTAGGCCTCATCTAGATTATGCTGCACAGTTTTGGTCACCGTATTACAGAATGGATATAAATGCTCTGGAAAACGTACAAAGGAGGATGACTAAGTTGATTCCATGTATCAGAAATCTTGCCTATGAGGATAGACTTAGGGCCCTGAATCTGCACTCTCTAGAAAGACGTAGAATTAGGGGGGATATGATTGAGGTGTATAAATGGAAAACAGGAATAAATAAAGGTGATGTAAATAGCGTGCTAAAAATATCTAGTATTGACAGGACTCGCAGCAATGGCTTTAAGTTGGATAAATTCAGATTCAGGAAGGATATAGGAAAGCATTGGTTTGGTAATAGAGTTGTCGATGAGTGGAACAAACTCCGAGTACAGTTATAGAGGCTAAAACGTTGTGTAGTTTTAAAATAGGCTAGATAAATATATGAGTGGGTGCGGTGGTGTGAGTTGGACCTGACTAGTTTGTGCTACTAGGTCAGATGCCGTGCTCCTTCCTTAAGTGAATGTAACCTGACCTGGCTGGGTCGGGGCATTGGCTTAGCCGATGGGAGACTTGGACTTGCCTCGCATGGGCCAGTAGGCCTGCTGCAGTGTTCCTTCTTTCTTATGTTCTTATAAAACAAAAGAAGCACTGAAGATTTACTTTCCCACGTTAGGAAGATGAGAGTGGGAGCCATGCCAGCAGTGGCACTCATGTGTCAGTACAACCCACCCTTGATGCCGCCCCAGCAATATGATTCAGTGGCACTACTTGCTAGAATACCGACAATATGCTAGGTACTACTACTACTGTTACTACTACTACTGCTACCACCACCACTACTACTACTACTACTACTACTACTACTACTACTACTACTACTACTACTACTACTACTACTACTACTACTACTGCTACTAATACTAATACTACTACTAATACCACTACTACTACTACTAATAATAATAATAATACTGGCTTGGCAAAGCCCCTGGAGAGCGAAACGTTGCCACAATAAAATGTCGCATTAGTTGCACATGTGTCCTGTTACTTAATAGAGTGAATGCTTGCTCAGGTGTTTCTCACTACATCTTGCCACTACTATATGTCTGGTTATCATCACATTACCTATTTTTTCCCCTTTATACTTAACATTTACTTGTAGTCCTCATTCTAACACACTTATTTAATATAGATTCCATAACAATTCTGGTTGAGTCATTAGTAATACTCTATCCCCTCTAAGAGGAACTGATTTTTTTATCTAAATTTCCATTTACAACTAGTCAACGCCTCATTCGATCGGATATAAATTGTCGACGCTGGTGTACTGTAGTGGTGGAATGTTTGTTATAACTACTGGCACGTGCGGTTGCCTTCTATTCAATGATATATAAACTATCTCAGGATTCTGAGAATTGCTCCAATAACCTTTAAAAGAGACTCTTACAACTGGCTTCAGTATCCTATTCCCTAAATTAGGGGTTAAAATAAAATCTCAGTGAAAGAACCACTGGGATTACTAACCATACCACGGGTGGGGTTAGAACCCGCGATCAGTGTCTCAAAACTCCAGACCGACGCGGGATTACTGTTATGTATACCTCTTGATATAAGTGTATGTAATTTATTAGACGCGCTGCTGACACTTGTGCACTATTATGTAAGCATTATGTTTCCGCTAACCAAAATAATAAATACCTTTATAATTATTTGTTACTTATTTTATTAGTACCAAGGTTTCCTAACAAGAGTTAGCAGGTTATGCAAGCCCACAATCAGATTTTGTTCGGAGTTTTAACCCCGGAGGGTTAGCCACCCAGGATAACCCAAGAAAGTCATCAAGGACTGTCTGTCTTTTTTCCATTGTGGTCCTTAATCTTGTCCCCCAGGATGCGACCAACACCAGTCGACTAACACCCAGGTACCTATTTACTTGCTAGGTGAACGGAGACAGCAGGTGTAAGGAAACACGCCCAGTGTTTCCACCCTTGCCGGGGATCGAACCACGGACACTCAATGTGTGTGAGGCGAGAGCGTTGCCTACCAGGCCACGGGACACAATGAACTGCATCAGCCATTTTAAGTACGACAACAAAGCTGCTTAAATAATTCTGGATCAGCCTGGTGTTCTACTCAGACCTTATTTGGTGTTTTTTTTATGCATCATTCTGTTAGCATACAGAACACCAGTACGTTACCAGAACACACAACCTCGGAATTCTCACAACCACTTAATAAACTGGACTGGTGCACTACTGTACTAACTGCTAAAAAGATAATGCAATGAAAGTGCACTTACCAGTGTCTCCAACAACTTCAACCAGATCCACGGCTTCTACAGTTTACCCTAACCTCTTGACAGGGTCGCATCCTGGGACAAAACTGACCTAATTTGCCCGAAATGCTCTGCATAACAAGCGGCTTTCTATATAGTGGTATGTCATGGATGCCAGCTAGGACTGTATACCTTGTACATGTACTTGTAGTAAACAAAGATATTATTATCATATACTATTATTATTATTATTATTATTTGGATGTTTGTCAATCTATGTGACGTGACTCGCACTTCATGTGTTCTTCACCTCACCGCTACTACATACGCTCTGATACATACGCTCTGATACATACGCTCTGTGTAGTAGATAACTCTCATATCACGGCTATCTGTTTCCCACTTGATAAAACCCGTTGTAATTCTCTTTCTTTATCATCGTGTTGGTATTTCATTCCATTAACTACCAAGCTTCTCCTGCAATCCCATGTGCTGCTACTTTTATTAAGTCTCTAAGTCTGAAACTCTAAACAAAACCTTACTGAAGTTCAGAAGTTTCAGCTCTTCATCATGGTCCACCACCCAAAAATACATAAGTGATATGTTAGAAGTATATTCAGCAAGAATCATCATGACTCCACGTTGAAACTTATACATCAAATTATATTTCATACAGTGTCACTTATTACTGATTTCAGTTAAGAACATAAGAAAGAAGGAACACTGCAGCAGGCCTACTGGCCCATGCGAGGCAAGTCCAAGTGATGGAGTAACCATAGTGAATTACATTTGAAGGTATTGGATATTGAAGTGTGTGGACTCACTCTGACTACTGTCACCAGCTGCCTGGTGTAGACTAGTATAAATCTCCAGCTGTGCTCCTCTGTACTTCTGATCTTATTCACGATTATGACTACTACATTATTTTCTCTGCTACGATACCCGCCACTGTCATGCAGGTATGTATCTTATAAATAGGTGTGTCTCTGATGGGTGGTGTAGTATACACAATCATCTGATTATTATGCATAACACAACACACACACCTTTATTAATATACACCAAAGAGGTTGGGCCACTTACCTTTATTACTTCCTCACCCACCTACCCTTCCTTTACATTCCATCCTTACCTATACTTCTTCCTCCCTCAACTTATCTAATCTCTTGTTAAACAATTGAATTGAACTATACCAATGTACCACTTTTTCTAACACTACATCTGCTACTACCTCATTAATACTTACTACTACTACTACTGTTGTTACTAATTGTACCTCCACTACAACTGCTACTACCACCACTATTACCACCACTATTACTACTACTACTACTAATACTGTTGCTACTAATTTTTACCTCCACCACAACTGCTACTACCACCACTATTAATACTACTATTACTACCACTACTACTTTTGCTACTAATTTGACATCCACTAATACTGTTACCACCATTCTCCCCTACCCCTAGCACATGGTCTTTTGGCTTTCTCTACTTTTTCTCTCCCCAGCTGTGACTTGACAGTAGTCCAGAACCAAAACGTCGTCCAGAGATTTCCCTGCTAGGCGGGAGTTTTTTGGTGAATTGTGACAGCCACGGAGTTGCTGGAGTATGCCCCTATATACCAGCAGCTGTAGGGATGATGAGTGAAGGTTCATGGCGTCTCACTGCCGTGACAACAGTGAGATTCGCCACTTCCACGGCACCGTGTCAGTCATGTCTTTGCAATAATAGTGTGACTGGTTCTCCAAGACGCTAATGTATGAGATGCAACTGACGTAGATACCATTGCAAACATTATGTAACAAAATATATATCCAAGGGATGTACAGGGGTTCGACACCTGCTGATGGAACTGTCTACCTACCTACCTGGAGGGTATTCCGGGGATCAACGCCACCGCGGCCCGGTCCACCACACCTCCCGGTGGATCAGGGCCTGATCAACCAGGCTGTTACTGCTGGCCGCACGTCGTCCAACATACGAACCACAGCCCGGTTGATCTGGCACTGACTTAGGGTATCTGTCCAGCTCCCTCTTGAAGGCAGCCAGGGGTCTATTGGTAATTCGCCTTATGCCTTGTGGGAGGCTGTTGAACAGTCTTGGGCCCCATACACTTATTGTGTCTTCTCTTAGTGTATCAATGGCAGCAGTTTTGCACCGCCTGTCCAGTCTTTTGCTTTCGTAGGGAGTGACTTCTGTGCGCAGATTCGGGACCAGTCCTTCTAGGATTTTCCAAGAGTAGATTATGATGTATATCTCTCGCCTGTGCTCTAACAATTACAAGTCAAGTGTTTCCAAGCGTTCCCAGTAGTTAAGGTGTTTGATCTGCAGTTTCACCTGCTTTGAATGGAGATGTTAATGTATAGCAGTAATCCAGCCTAGAGAGAGAACAATTGATTTGAAAAGGATCATCATTGGCTTGGTATCTCTTGTTTTGAACGTTCTCATTATCCATCCAATCATTTTCTTCGTAGATGTGATAGTGACACTGTTGTGATCTTTGAAAGTGAGATTCTCAGACCTTACCACTCCCAGGTCCTTCAAATTACTTTTCCGCTCTATTGTATGATTAGAGTTTGAAGTATACTGTCGAATGACTGAATAATCAATTTAAACGTTTTACAGGTTCCTTTTTGCGCTATATTCCAAGACGATAATGCTGCAATTCACACTGCTAGAGTTGTTTGAAATTGCATGAAGAACGTGAGCATAGCTGTGAAGGTGTCTTCACCAAATACAACTTCAACAATAAGAACATCAACTGGGACCAGGTGAACCATGTCTTAAATGAAACATGTTGGGATATCTAAAAAACCATGGATCCAAACCAGTACCTTGAAAGGATCAACTTCCTGGCAGCTGAAGTATGTTCAAGGCATATTCCCCTAAGAAAGAAGAAGAGAAGAAGTAAACTGAAGACAAAAAAACGCTCCCTCTACAGAAGACAACGAAGAATCACTGAGCTCCTCAAGAACGCTAGATTATCTGATACACGGAAGGAAGCGCTGACCAGGGAAGTGGACAGTATCGAACTTAAGTTAAAGGACTCATACATGACCCACGAGAGACAGGAGCTAAAATCGATTAGTGAAATTGAAAGAAATTTGAAATATTTTTTTTCATATGCCAAAAACAAGGCAAATACCACATCTAGTATCGGGCCCCTGCTCAGACAAGATGGGACTTACACAGATGACAACAAAGGATGGCAACAGGGTTGTCAGCGGAGGACCGTGGTGGGACAGCAGTATTAGTAGTTATTGGTGAGGGTGGGGCAGCATGGTTGGCAGCAGTAGTAGGAAGGGGTTGGGCAGCAGGGTTGGTAGAAGTGGTGGGTGGGGGTGAGGCAGCATGGTTGGCAGCAGTCGTCGGAGGGGTTGGCAGCAGTGGTGGGTGGGGTGGGGTAACAGTGTTGGCAGCAGTGGTCGGAGGGATGGGGCAGCAGGGTTAGCAGCAGTGGTGGGTGGGGGTGGGCAGCACGGTTGGCAGCAGTGGTAGGAGGGGTGGGGCAGCAGGGTTAGCAGCAGTGGTGGGTGGGGTGGGCCAACAGGGTTGGAAGCAGTGGTGGGTGGGGGTGGAGCAGTAGTGTTAGCAGAAGTGGTGGGTGGGGTGGGGCAGCTGGGTTGGAAGCACTGGTGGGTGGGGTGGAGCAGTAGTGTTAGCAGCAGTTGTGGGTGGGGTGTGGCAGCAGGGTTGGCAGCAGTGGTGGGTGGGGGTGGGGCAGCAGGGTTAGCAGCAGTGGTGGGTGGGGGTGGGGCAGCAGGGTTAGCAACAGTGGTGGGTGGGCCAGCAGGGTTGGAAGCAGTGGTGGTGGGGGTGGAGCAGTAGTGTTAGCAGCAGTGGTGGGTGGGGGTGGGGCAGCAGGGTTAGCAGCAGTGGTGGGTGGGCCAGCAGGGTTGGAAGCAGTGGGGTGGGTGGAGAGTTTTGCAACAGTGGTTGGGAACAGCAGGGTGAGTGGGGCGGGGCAGCAGTGTTAACAGCAGTGGTGAGTGGGGCAGGGCAGCACTGTTAGCAGCAGTGGTGGGTGGGGCGGGGCGGGGCAGCAGTGTTGGCAGCAGTGGTTGGTGGGGGTGGGGCAGCAGGGTTGGCAGCCCTGGCCAGGTGTTACATAATGACGTGGTGGATCAGCTGACTGGGAGGAGCTCATGGCCGACCTCCTTCCCCTCCACTCATACTTTCTCACCACCCCCCACCTTCCCCGTCCTCCTCCTCCACTGGTCCATTCCCCGCCCCTTCTCTCTCTTTCTGTTTAGTTTCTGTAAGTTTGTTTCTCTTCCGCTGTATCTCTGTTAATCTGCCATTAGGTAAATTTTAACACAGGCTTCATATATTATATACTAGCTGTGTTTCTGTCTGTGTCTGACACACGTCAGGAGTCGGGAACCATGAAGATATTTAGTATCGTCACTAATAATATAAAGAGGAATTTCCTCCCTAGTTCCTGTGAGACTTAAAATATTTATTTCACTGTTCGCCAGAAATGTGGCCCCGGTTCCTGATGCATCTCATTTGTGGGAGGCTGAGTGGGTGGGTTAGTGGGGAGGATCGGTGTCAGTGGGTGGATGGGTGGGTTAGTGGGGGAGGGTGAGTCACATCCCATGTAGCATCCACACTTCCAATAGCAATTACAAATTTCCTGTTCATTGTACGTCTTGTGATTGTTAAAAAATGTGAAGTATGAACCGCAATACTCAGAACCTGCAAAAGGGACAACTGAAATGTCACACTGACATGAGTTATAAGAACATGAGTTATACTAAGTCTGATGCATTGCTCCATCCTTCTTAAGTGGATGTGACTTGGACCTGCCTAGCATGGGCCAGTAGGCCTCCTGCAGTGCTCCTTCTTTCCTCTTATGCTCATATATGTAACACTTTCCTGAGTTTTACTAGGATAAATGTCACACTGACATGAGTTATCCTAGGAAAAATATCACATTGGCATGAATTATCCTAGAATAAATTATAATCAGTGGAATCCACTGTTCAACGAACCAAGCGAAGCCTAGATGAAAAGTAGACCGTATTATTCACTGTCAGCAGTTGACACTGCTGACAGTGGTAATGTGAACCCATATAGTCCTCAGAGGTGTAGTCGAAACACACACACACAGGAGCCAGGAGCTATGAATCGACCCCTGCAACCACAATTAGGTGAGTACACACACACACACACACACGGCCTAGTGTCTAATCTACATGTGCCTAGGACAAAATGTTAACTAACTAACACACACACACATACATATAGTAGATATAGTAGCGACTAGCGAAGAGGCGAGGCCAGGAGCTATGAATCGACCTCTGCAACCACATATAGGTGAGTACACATCAAGTAACAATAAGAAAACAGAAATCCCGGGGAAAGTGCAGCAGGCGGTCACCAGCAACATTAGTTCACGATAAACTTTCTGTTGACTTGGACCAGAGATTCACACCAGTTAAGACAAACAACTGTTGCTACTGCTGCTGTTGCTGCTACTGCTGTTACTGTTGCTGTTACTGCTGTTACTGTTGCTGCTACTGCCGTTGCTGCTGCTGTTGCTGCTTTGTACTTTGTGCTAAGCATGCTTGTCCATTTTCCAAATCAAAGTCTATCAAGGGAAAACCTAGAACACTTCATCAGTTTTCACGGTGAAGATCTACGACGTCTACGAGGAATCCTCTTAGAAATTTACCGTTGACAAAATCGTAGAAGAGGTTGTGCTTAAATATGCTTGATGGCGGAGCAGCCACAAGCAATTCAGATGTGTAATCCACTGGATTATTCAGATACTCTGTAAACAATGTGAACAATGAATGTGACATGTTGAGAATGTGAGCGCACCAACAGTGAGCTTGAACCACTTAAAACCTACCTTCGTTCTACAAAAGGAACAGGAGATTGATACTGCGGAAAAAAAAATATCATAGCTGTCAAACCATCTAAAACAAACGTGAAAATATTCTCTTAAATGTTCTTGTCTTGATATGCACTAAGAAGTTTAGCATTGATGTCAGTGTCTATAAAGTGTTAATATTTGTAATGCTAAAAGGTGAGAAATTTAGCCTAGTTCGTGCACCTTGTTTACAACTGGAAGCCTAACATAAAATGATTTTTTTTGTCATGAGATATTATAAAAACATTTTCTCTTCTTATTAATTATATTATTATTATTATTATTATTATTATTATTATTATTATTATTATTATTATTATTATTATTATTATTATTATCATTATCATTATTACTATTATTATTACTATTATTATTATTATTATTTTTATTATTATTATTATTATTATTATTATTATTATTATTATTATTATTATTACTTTTATTATTATTATTAATTTCAAATACGATTCCAATTTTATGTATGGAAATTTATGATACAGTCCCCAGACACACTAGCTAGACGCTGGGGGAGCTAACATAGTCCCCAGACACACTAGCTAGACGCTGGGGGAGGTAACATAGTCCCCAGACACACTAGCTGAACGTTGGGGGAGCTAACATAGTCCCCAGACACACTAGCTGGACGCTGGGGAGCTAACATAGTCCCCAGACACACTAGCTGGAAGCTCAGTGATCACTTAATTCATATTTCGCGACAACCTTTAAATATACTTTTTATACCTGTCCCTGGAGTTTTGACATGGTGGGCTGGTGGGCAGTTACGTGGATGAATGTTTGCGGGAATCGGAAAGTGGGTGAGCGGGTTGGTGGGGAAGTATGTGAGTGGGTGGACAGGTGAGTGGGTGGATAGGTAAGTGGGTGGATAGGTAAGTGGGTGGATAGGTAAGGGGGTGGATAGGTGAGTAGGTGGATAGGTGAGTAGGTTTTGTAAATAGACAGACAGACATGAGACGTTTCGTCCAGCGGGGACTTTACTGACTTTCCGTCCGTTTCGTCCGTTTGTGACTTAATTCTCACACCTCTTGTGAGAACTGATGAAGTTCCTGGTAGGCGAAACGTCTTCTCTGTAAAATGCCATAAAGCACATACTGAGTCTCATTAACGTACATGAATAGTTGGGTTAGTGTGGAGGAAGTTAAGAGTGTTGATTGCTAAGAGTGTCTTGACCTACAAGGTCAGTCACAGCCATGTGCACTAACACTCGCAAAGCCAGTGCAACATGGTGTTGAGCGGCCCGCTCAACACCATGTTGCACAGCCTGGTTGATCTGACACACCGTGGAGGTAGTGATCCAGTTTCCTCTTGAATACCTCCATACTTGTGCCGGCAATGTATGTGGTAGTGCTGAGAGAGGAAGAGAGAGAGAGAGAGAGAGAGAGAGAGAGAGAGAGAGAGAGAGAGAGAGAGAGAGAGAGAGAGAGAGAGAGAGAGAGAGAGAGAGAGAGAGAGAGAGAGAGCTAGGGCCTTGGGAGAAGGGCTTTAAATTTTCTAAAAAATATGTGCTTCTAAGGTAATAATTGTACAATGACCCCAATGGAACTAAGTCACTTTGACTCTTTTGGGGGTTATCCAGGTAATGTACTATGTATGATAGTTTGTGTAACTGTATTGTGTACCAGTACCTAAATAAACTAACGTAACTTTGGTTCGTGCATGTTTAAGGATCTGTTAAGTTAAGAGTTGAGGGGGAAGAGGAAATAACAAAAGCATCTAGGAAAATTGTTGACTTTTTCTGATTGTTATTATTTAATAGGGTAGAAGAGGGGATGTGATGCTAGGTCAGTTTCCTCGCAGATGTGATAGTGGCACTGTTCTGATCCTTGAAGGTGAGATCCTCAGACATTACCACTTCCAGGTCCTTCACATTACTTTTCCGGTCTATTGTGTGCTTAGAGTTTGTAATATACTCAATTCTATCTATTATTTCTTCCAGTTTTCTATAGCAGAGTAGTTGGAATTTGTCTTCATTGAACATCATATTGTTCTCCGTTGCCCATTGGAAAACGTGGTTCAAGTCTCCAAGAAGATATAAACCAAATTTTCCAATGGGCAACGGAGAACAATATGATGTTCAATGAAACAAATTCCAACTACTCCGTTATGGAAAACTGGAGGAAATAATAACTAGGACTGAGTATACTACAAACTCTAATCACATAGAGCGAATAATGTGAAGGACCTGGGAGTGTATGTCTTAGGATTTCACCTTCAAGGACACAGTGCCACTATCACATCTGCAGAAACTATAGGATGGATAATGAGAACATTCAAGACAAGAGATGCTAAGCCAATGATGATCCTTTTTAAATCACTTGTTCTCTCTAGGCTGGAATACTGCTGTACATTAACATCTCCATTCAGATCTAGAGAATGTACAGATAACCTTTACTGCACATATAAGTTCCATCAAACACCTTAACTACTGGGAACGCTTGGAAGCACTTGACTTGTACTCAATGGAGTGCAGGCGAGAGAGATACATCATAATCTACACCTGGAAGATCCTAGAGGGACTTGTTCCTAATCTGCACACAGAAATCACTCCCTACGAAAACAAAAGACTCGGCAGGCGATGCAACATACCCCCAGCGAAAAGTAGGGGCGCCAATAGTACACTAAGAGAAAACACAATAAGAACAGCCCAAGACTGTTCAACAGCCTCCCACCAGCCATAAGGAGAATTACCAAAAGATCCCTGGTTGTCTTCAAGAGGGAGCTGGACAGATACCTAAACTTAGTGCCGGATCAGCCGGGCTGTGGTTCGTACGTTGGACTACGTGTGGCCAGCAGTAACAGCCTCGTTGATCAGGGCCTGATCCACCAGGAGCCCTGGTCATGGATCTGGCCGCGGGGGCGTTGATCCCCGTAATACCCTCCAGGTAGACTCTAGGTAGCGCTGCCATCATGGGTGTAGGGGGACTGTAGCTGCATACAGTCAAACAAATGGCATTTGGCCTCCATAGACGAGAGGAAGGAGTTTGACCTTTGGAGTGAGGAGGTGGGCGGTCTTGTGAGATCTACTTCAGAGGTTGAAGCAACTTCTGAAACCACTGAATTGGACTGTTCTATGTGTAGCTTATGCTAGTATGTAGTGAATCCCCGGTTCTAAGTGGGTTACTGATCACTGATATAACTCCCATGAGTATTATTACTCTCTCGGTAACCATTATTTTAGTGTCATAAATAATTTTATTTCCTTGACATTTGGGACATCACTTTCCGCAGTATAATTTTCCTGATATATTATTTGACTGTACTTATATAATGTAGTTTTGAGTGGTGGGGAAGTGCTACTGGGTTACGATGAGGGACTTGGCACCTCCCGGTATTTTAAGTGGTACAGTGGTAACCTGAACTCTGCCGATGAGTAGTCTCGAGGATCCCCTCGGTATGACACGACGTGGTAGACTATATAGTGAAGGTCAGGCTGTAGGGATCATAATGGAAAGTTATAATGAAGGATCACGTCACAGCCCGTCATCTTAACCACAGTCATCATTTCACTGTTGTAAAGACAGTCAATTGGGTGACTGCAGGCACCTTCAACAGTTTGATTATGACAAATTTTGCTCAAGCCGTGCGCACTGGCTGCCCATTTTCTGTTCTCGCCGAAGACTTTATTATCATTGTTTATCTTATATTTTTTTCCATGGTGGTATATTATCAGTTATTCTTTTCTGGAAAGAGAGCAACCTAACCTAACTTAAAAATGTAATGCAAACCGTATGTGAAGAATCTACTTATGTGCTCTGAGGACAGGTTAAGGTCAAAGGCCACGTTGAGTTCGTGGTGTTGAACACATTTTGCACTGATAACGTAGATCAGTGGTGATAACTAGAATCTTCGACGATGTACTTGTGTGCGGGTGAGATATACATTACATCATAAACTACACATGGAAAGCACTGGGGGCGTGGGAAACAGTTCAAAATAGTTTTAACAGCAGGGATGCAATATGTGCTTTGCGAGGCAAACCAATGTTGATGTGTTGAAGTTTTTTTTTATCTTTCTTCATATATAAAGATGATTACCAACAGATTCCTGGCTTCAAAATGAAACTCGATAATTGTCTACTTAACTGAACTTTTGCGCCTACGTAAGACTGCATGCCACGAGAGTCAACATCCTGAATGACCAGGCCATCAATCACAGCCATCAATCACTGTAACAGTGAAATCTGACATGTATCTACCGCGCTCACTGCCTCTCTTTTTTATTCGTGCCACAGAACGTTTATTGCATTTATCTCATATTAAATACAAGTTATTTTTTATGGACAGAGGACAACCTAATCTAACCTAACTTTGCTATTTGTTGCAAAGTTAGGTTAGATGCCTATTAATTAAATCGATGCCCATTAATTAAATAACATATTAATTAACACTTTATTGGGCAGGTATCTAATCTCCGAGATATCAAAAATCTATTCATTTATGTTAGTTAAAAAACCCATTCTGGGTGTATTTACTCTCGTCATTTTTTTTTAATATTTATTTGTATGGCACCGAACAAGAAACATGAAGTCATCAAAAAAGGTCGACCTGCCCGACAAGGAAAGCAAAAAAATTGCAAATAAATTTATAAATTATAGGAAAAGTCTTATAAGAACATTTAAGATTAATTAGTGGAAAAAAATAGCCAAAATAATATAATAGGAACTTGTTTACGAAGCATTTAACATATAAAAAATATTCTAACAACATATGAAAATTGGTAAAAAATGTCAAAAAAAAAAAAAAAAAATGGCACATAATTATTTGAAAATCCAGTTTGACATAAGATACACTATTTTGACAAGCTTATTCCAGACTGGGATGAAATTGCAGGGAACAATTCCTTGTCGTGTTAAACAGAGAATGGCTTTGGACACCAAACAAGAAGCAACTGCGAAGTTTCTCGTCTTTATTGTTGTAGAACTTGCATGTCAACCTTTGTACTTGAATTTGCAAGTGAGGTGGTGTTTATTTATACATCTTATTATCATCAGGCATTATTGCACACTGATAACGCCCAGCAGAAGGCATTGTTATCGGAGCCAAACTAGTAAAATCATTTGCCACACTTAAAACATTTGAAGACCTTGGAGAAGCCATTGGAGATGGTGTCAGACTCCTTGGCAAGTTCTTCAATGAAGATGTTGCATTCTCAAACACAAGCCTGAAATGTTTGAGGGGCAGTAATTTCTGCTTCAAAGACTGACAATCACAACTGTACAATAGCTAGGCATTGATACACCTGTCAGCTGTTGGATTGTTATTATCATTCATATGAACTGTCTTCCTCAGCAGCCTGAACCTTTTAGATGACATAACATTGACAATTTGAGTAATACGGATTTTAGATGCCCAGTAATCATCAAAAGAGGGAGACTGAATTATACCTATGAATAGCATCTTTCCAAATTGCATCATATCTATAAATTGTCTGGACGACGTTAGTGTTAACATCTTTCTGAGTTGCATACAAATTTGTATGCAATACGATGTTTCTTAACAGCTCCTCAGAAAATATTTTACCAAAATATTCGAATGGACAAGACTTGTTTTGGTACCTCATGTTTGTAGTCGGGTAATGGAGAGTTTGTTATGTCAACCTTGTCCCAGACGGTGTTGCTAGCAATGTCTTCTGCAACATCATCATCATCGTTCTCAATTTGTTCTCTTCGTATAATTGAACACTTTCGAGGAACTCTCTCTTTTTTTTCTTTGGCAATTTCTCATCACTCGATGCAGAAACATGTGGCTCATATTCATGTTCATCTTGCACTGTGCCTCTGCAGTGTCATTGTTACTTACACTTTCAATATTACTGAGAACCAAAACACAGATCCTTTTCCTTTGGGTTCTTGATCCATGAAAGCTAGCTGTGTCTTAATGAAAGAACAAGAAATGACAAAATGAGCAAACTTTTACACATTTACAATATATAGTCAATTATGTAAGACACGATTTTGATTACCAGGAGACACCGGGAAGTCACCAGTACATCCTGACCGGTGACCTTTGTTGTGTACGACTTTCAGTTGCATGTAATTGTTATTTATCAATGTCACAGGCACTTCATTTGCATATCAAATGATGTTCAAATATTATGTACGTCCCATCTATGCGAATATGCTGCACTTTTATCAAGACTGATGGACTGAACGCATCGACTTCAGGCTGAGGGACTGATTACCCCAAATTCCTCATCTTCCACTTTTCTCAGAATTGGACTGAAGAAACCGCTGGCTGGCGAAAAGTTTCCAGAATAAAGACACCCAAATGTTGCACAAGTGTCTCATTTATCAACTTGTTGGTTTTCTAGACGTGATCACCTGATGCGCAGTGTGCGCAGTGTGCGCAGTGTGCGCAGTGTGCGCAGTGTGCGCAGTGTGCGTAGTGTGCGCAGTGTGCGTAGTGTGCGTAGTGTGCGCAGTGTGCGTAGTGTGCGCAGTGTGCGTAGTGTGCGTAGTGTGCGCAGTGTGCGCAGTGTGCGTAGTGTGCGTAGTGTGCGCAGTGTGCGCAGTGTGCGTAGTGTGCGTAGTGTGCGCAGTGTGTGTAGTGTGCGCAGTGTGCGTAGTGTGCGTAGTGTGCCCAGTGTGCGCAGTGTGCGTAGTGTGCGCAGTGTGCGTAGTGTGCGCAGTGTGCGCAGTGTGCGTAGTGTGCGCAGTGTGCGTAGTGTGCGTAGTGTGCCCAGTGTGCCCAGTGTGCCCAGTGTGCGCAGTGTGCGCAGTGTGCGTAGTGTGCGCAGTGTGCGTAGTGTGCGCAGTGTGCGGAGTGTGCGCAGTGTGCGTAGTGTGCGCAGTGTGCGTAGTGTGCGCAGTGTGCGCAGTGTGCGTAGTGTGCGCAGTGTGCGCAGTGTGCGTAGTGTGCGTAGTGTGCGCAGTGTGCGTAGTGTGCGTAGTGTGCGTAGTGTGCGCAGTGTGCGTAGTGTGCGCAGTGTGCGCAGTGTGCGTAGTGTGCGTAGTGTGCGCAGTGTGCGTAGTGTGCGCAGTGTGCGCAGTGTGCGTAGTGTGCGCAGTGTGCGTAGTGTGCGTAGTGTGCGCAGTGTGCGTAGTGTGCGCAGTGTGCGTAGTGTGCGTAGTGTGCGTAGTGTGCGTAGTGTGCGCAGTAAACTAACAGTTCGCGAGACACAACTAGCAATCGTTCTACTAGCGGGTGAGAGCCACTAAGACGAAATAGGAGGAAAATAGAAAAGCTAATGAGAGATAAAGGAGACAAATATATAACTAGAATAAACTCAATCAATTTCTCTAGTATTATGTACATAGTCTATAAGTCATTAGAATAAGCTGCCCCTAATGCCATGGCATGTCAGTGGCTCTCCTTGCACTTCAGTTTATGATTGTAACTACCAATATCTATGTATAATTGCAATGAAATAAAATTTACTTTGCTTTACTTTACTTTACTAAAGAACGAGAAGAATGCGGATAAAGAGGACTAGAACGAGTGACCCAGCAGGCCTCTTGCACCAATAACGCTCCTTAACAACGCACAACTGTCCCCAAGAATGAATGGCATATTATATTCCCTGGCAAGTGTAGCTCTCTCCCTACTTCCGTCCGTCCGTCCCTCCCTCCGTCACATCGTCCGTCCCTCCCTCCGTCACATCGTCCCTCCCTCCGTCACATCGTCCCTCCCTCCCTCTCACTCCGCCCTCATTCCTCTCCCTGCATCATCGGGTTTATCCTCGCCGGGGCCTGTGACGCACACACACACACTGACTTATGGGGAAAATTCTTTCATTAGAAAGGTTTGCGTTAAGCAAGCATGCGTGGGTTAGAGCTTGGAGGGAGGGGAGGGGGAGAGGGGAGGTGCCTCGTGGCTTGGTGCCTGAAGCTCTCGCTTCACACAGCGAGGGTCCGGGTTCGATTCCCGGCCGGGTAGAAACATTGGGTATGTTTCCTTACACCAGTTGTCTATGTAAAATGGGTACCTGGGTGTTAGTCGACTGGCGTGGGTCGCATCCTGGGACAAAACTGACATAATTTGCCCGAAATGCTCAGGATAACAAGGGGCTTTCTATATAGCAGTATGTCATTGATATCAGCTAGGACTGTATACCTTGTACATGTACTTGTAAAAATAAAGATATTATTATTATTATTATTATTATTATTGTTATTATTATTATTATTATTATTATTATTATTATTATTATTATTATTATTATTATTATTATAAGGGGAAGGTGCAAGCAGAGAGAGGCAGGAGAGTGACGGGTTTGTCTAGTATCCAGCAGTAGCAGGTTTGACCTTGGCTCTCATATTAATTTCCAGGAATGTGGTTTTCTCGGTTCCAAGTGCGTGGGTGGCTGCACTTCATGGTATATGGCGGTGTGTGAACGTTGAGGTGGGTGTTGGCGTGCGTGTGTGAACGTTGAGGTGGGTGTTGGCGTGTGTGTGAACGTTGAGGTGGGTGTTGGCGTGCGTGTGTGAACGTTGAGGTGGGTGTTGGCGTGCGTGTGTGAACGTTGAGGTGGGTGTTGGCGTGCGTGTGTGAACGTTGAGGTGGGTGTTGGCGTGCGTGTGTGAACGTTGAGGTGGGTGTTGGCGTGCGTGTGAACGTTGAGGTGGGTGTTGGCGTGCGTGTGTGAACGTTGAGGTGGGTGTTGGCGTGCGTGTGTGAACGTTGAGGTGGGTGTTGGCGTGCGTGTGTGAACGTTGAGGTGGGTGTTGGCGTGCGTGTGTGAACGTTGAGGTGGGTGTTGGCGTGCGTGGAACGTTGAGGTGGTGTTGGCGTGCGTGGAACGTTGAGGTGGGTGTTGGCGTGCGTGTGTGAACGTTGAGGTGGGTGTTGGCGTGCGTGTGTGAACGTTGAGGTGGGTGTTGGCGTGCGTGTGTGAAAGTTGAGGTGGGTGTTGGCGTGCGTGTGTGAACGTTGAGGTGGGTGTTGGCGTGCGTGTGTGAACGTTGAGGTGGGTGTTGGCGTGCGTGTGTGAACGTTGAGGTGGGTGTTGGCATGTGTGTGTGTGTTGAGGTGGGTGTTGGCATGTGTGTGTGTGTTGAGGTGGGTGTTGGCATGTGTGTGTGTTTGTGTGTGTGTTTGTGTGTGTGTGTGTGTGTGTGCATGTGTATTCACCTATTTGTGCTCACCTAGTTGTAGTTGCAGGAGTCGAGTCACAGCTCCTGGCCCCGCCCCTTCACTGGTCGCTACTAGGTCACTCTTCCTGCTCCATGAGGCTTATCATATGGTAAATTAGACACATATGCAACACTTGGGTATCTTTATTGAGGAAACGTTTCGCCACACAGTGGCTTCATCAGTCCAATACAGAGGAGAATCTTTAAGAACAGGAGGAGTTCTTCACGATTCTCCTTTGTATGGACTGATGAAGCCACTGTGTGGCGAAACGTTTCCTCAATAAAGATACCCAAGTGTTGCATATGTGTCTAATTTACCAACTCGTCGGTTCTCTGAACCATTCATTTACAGGCATATCATATCTCTTCTTAAAGCTATGTATGGAACCTGCCTCCACTACATCGCTTCTACATCGCTTCCCAAACTATTCCACTTCCCGACCACTCTGTGACTGAAGAAATATTTACAAACATCCCTGTGATTCAACTGAGTCTTCAACTTCCAACTGTGACCCCTTGTTGCTGTGTCCCATCTCTGGAACATTCTGTCTTTGTCCACCTTGTCAATTCCTCTCAGTATTATTTATGTTGTTATCACATACCCCCTATCTATCCTGACCTCCAGTGTCATCAGGTCGATTTCCCTTAACCTCTCCTCGTAGAACATGCCCCTTAGCTCCGGAACTAGTACTGTTGCAAACCTTTGCACTTTCTCTAGTTTCCTTACATGCTTGGCTAGGCGTGGTTCCAAACTGGTGCTGCATACACCAATATAGGCCTAACGTACACGGTGTACAAGGTCCTGAACGATTCCTTATTGAGATGTCGGAATGCTGTTCTTAGGTTTGCTAGGCGCCCATATGCTGCAGCAGTTATTTGGTTGATGTGCGCCTCAGGAGATGTGCCTGGTGTTATACTCACCCCAAGAAGGTTCCTTGAGTGAGGTTTGTAGTCTCTGGCCCCCTAGACTGTACTCCATCTGCGGTCTTCTTTGCCCTTTCCAATCTTCATGACTTTGCATTTAGTGGGATTGAACTCCAGAAGCCAGTCGCTGGACCAGGCCTGCAGCCTGTCCAGATCCCTTTGTAGTTCTACCTGGTCCTCGTCCGACCGAATTCTTCTCATCAACTTATCATCTGCAAACAGGGACACTTCTGAGTCTATTCCTTCCGTCATGTCGTTCATAAATACCAGAAACAGCACCGGTCCTAGGACTGACCCCTGAGGAACCCTGCTCATCACAGGCGCCCACTCTGACACCTCGCCACGTACCATGACTTGCTGTTGTCTTCCTGATAGGCATTCCCTGATCCATTGCAGTGCCTTCCCTGTTATCCCTGCCTGGTCCTCCAGCTTTTGCACTAATCTCTTGTGTGAAACTGTGTCAAACGCCTTCTTACAGTCCAAGAAAACGCAATCTACCCCCCCCTCTCTCTCTTGTCTTACTGCTGTCACCCTGTCATAGAACTCTAGTAGTTTATGACACAGGATTTTCCATCCCTGAAATTGCACTTCTGTCGTTGATAAGCTCATTCCTTTCTAGGTGCTCCACCACTCTTCTCCTGATAATCTTCTCCATGACTTTGCATACTATACATGTCAGTGACACTGGTCTGTAGTTTAATGTTTCGTGTCTGTCTCCTTTTTAAAAAATTGGGACTACATTTGTTGTCTTTCCTACCTCAGGTAGTCGCCCTGTTTCGATAGATGTGTTGAAGATTGTTGTTAATGGAACACATAGCACCTCTGCTCCCTCTCTCAGGACCCATAGAGAGATGTTATCCGGCCCCATCGCCTTTGAGGTATCTAGCTCGCTTAGCAGCCTCTTCACTTCTTCCTCGGTTGTATGTATTGTGTTCAACAGTTGGTGGTGTACCTAACCTCTCCGTCTTTCTGGATTCCGTTCTGTCTCCTCTGTGAACACTTCTTTGAATCTCATGTTGAGCTCCTCACATACTTCATAGTCGTTTCTTGTGATCTCCCCTCCTTCCTTCCTCAGCCTGATTACCTGGTCCTTGACTGTTATTTTCCTCCTGATGTGGTTGTACAACAGTTTCGGGTCAGATTTGGCTTTTGCTGCTATGTAATTATCGTATTGTCATTGGGCCTCCCTTCTTGTGCATATTTATTTCTGGATCTACGACTGCTCTCCTTATTCTCCTAGGTCCTTTGCCTCTTATACTTCTTCCATTCTCTAGCACACTTGGTTTTGGCCTCTCCACACCTTCGGGTGAAGCAATGGCCCATCCCGGCTTTCTAGTTATTTCTGTTATCCTTTGGTACAAACCTCTCCTCAGCTTCCTTGCATATTTTTGTCACATATTCCATCATCTCGTTTACTGACTTTTCTGCCAGTTCTCTGTCCCACTGAACCTCGTGCAGGGAATTCTTAATGTCTGTGTATTCCCCTCTCTTGTAGTTTGGCTGCATTCGTCATGCCCTTCCTGCTTCCCTCTCCACTTGTAACTCTATTATGTATTTGAAGCTCAGAATCATGTGGTCACTGGCCCCGAGGGGTCTTTCATATGTGATGTCCTCATTATCTGCACTACTCAGGTGAATACTAGGTCCAGTCTTGCTGGTTTATCCTCTCCTCTCTCCCTGGTAGTGTCCCTTACGTGTTGGTTCATGGGGTTTTCCACTACCACCTCCATCATCTTAGCCCTCCACGTTTCTGGGCCCCCATGTGGCTCCAGGTTCTCCAAGTCAATTTCCTTGTGACTGAAGTCACCCATAATCAACAGCTTTGCCCTGCTCGCATGAGCCCTTCTGGCCACTTCAGCCAATGTGTCAACCATTGCTCTATTACTCTCATACTCTTGTCATGGCTTCCTGCTGTTCTGTGGTGGGTTATACATCACTGCAATTACCACGTTGGGACCTCCATACTGAAATGTTCCTATTATGTAGTCTCTTGCTTCTCCTCTGTCTCCTCTCTCCAGCTCATCAAAATCCCATTGATTTTTGATGGGCAGTGCCACTCCTCAACCCCCTTTGTTCCCTCTGTCTTTCCTCAGGATCTGATATCCTATTGGAAAGATGACATCTGTTATCATTCCTGTGAGCCTGGTTTCTGTGAGAGGTATGACGTCCGGTGATGCCTCTTTGTCTCTTTCATGCCACTCAAATTCAAATTCAAATTCAAATATTTATTTCATTGCAAGTTTACATAGGTTTTGTAATTACAATCATAAACTTAAGTGCAAGGAGAGCAACTGACATGCCATGACATTAAGGGCAGCTTAATCTAATGGCTTATAGACTATGTACATAATAGTAGAGAAATTGATTGAGTTTGTTTTATTTAAAGATTATATTGCTCAAATTACAATATGATGATATTACATTGTTCAAATTACAATATAATGATATTACATTGTAATAAGTGTTTTGTAGGATGTTAATATAATAGTAAAAATTGAAATTATCTTAAGGAAAATAACATTGAGCATTTTTTAAAGTAATTTACAGTATGAGTATTTAGTTTAGGGTGAGTAGGTGGTAACATAATAGTAACATAATAGTAAAAATTTAAATTATTTTATAGGAAAATAACATTGAGCATTTTTTAAAGTAATTTGCAGTATGAGTATTTAGTTTAGGGTGAGTAGGTGGTTTTTGAGAAGAGTCTTAAAATGATTTTCAGAAAAGGTTATTTTAGTATTTACTGGTAATGAATTCCAGATTCTGGGGCCCTTTATGTGCATAGAATTTTTACATAGGTTGATATGGACACGGGGTATATCAAAAAGTGATCTGTGTCTTGTGTTGTGGTCATGGGTCCTATTAAAGTTGGTGAGGAGAATTTTGAGCGGAAGGTTTATATTAGAGTGTAGAGTTCTATGTATGTAGTAGGCACAAGAATAAGTGTGAATGTTCTTTATGGTGAGTAGTTTTAGGCTTTTGAATATTGGTGGAGTATACTGTCTAGAACGGGAATTTGTTATCATTCTGACTGCAGCCTTTTGCTGGGTTATGAGTAGTCTAAGGTGATTTAATGTTGTTGATCCCCATGCACAGATTCCATAGGTGAGATAAGGGTAGATGAGTGAGTGATATAGTGCAAGGAGAGCTGATTGAGGCACATAGTAGCGTATCTTTGATAATATGCCTATTGTCTTTGAGATTTTCTTGGAAATTTGTTGTATGTGTGTTTGGAATTTAAGGCTACTGTCAATGTGGATTCCTAGGAATTTTCCCTCTGTGAGTCTTGTGATGTTAAGTGGAACATTTGTTGCTCTGTTTCCAAACTGTATGAAGTAGGTCTTGTCAGTATTGAGAGTAAGCTTATTAGTCGTCATCCATGTTGATATTTTCTGTAATTCGGCATTAACAGTATGACAGGATTTGGGTGAGAGAAGACATACGTTGTGTCATCTGCAAATAATATGGGTTTGAGTAGTTGTGATGCATTCGGTAGTCATTGAT
>WNWK01017137.1:0-43105 GCA_009830355.1 Cherax destructor | reverse complement strand
CCTGGGTTTACCTGGAGGTTTGGGGTCAACGCCCCAGTGTGGTTCGAGACCCCCTTGGGGATTTTCGATAAACCCAGTGTTACTGCTGGTCAAAAAAACTATGTGAACCAAGCCCCTGGTGGGGGCTATTTTTAGGTGCCTGTCCCTGCCTTCTTAAAAACCTGGGGCTTGGAAACCCTCTTTGTATGCGGGGAGGTTTTGGAACACTCTTCCCGGATACTTTTTTAGTTCTCAGGTGTCGGGCACCCTGTTTTCATTGGGGGAATGTTTCTCCCTTCCAAGTTTTTTTTTTATGGGATGATTTCCCAAGAATTTTGGTACAGTCCTCTGGATTTTCAATGAATTTTATCATGTATCTTCGCCGTTTTCGGGGAAAAAGACAAGGGCCTTCAACCGCCCTTAATTTTAGACCCTTTTTTACATGGGGGTGAAATTTTTGTACACTCTCCAGGTCAGCAATTTTGTGTTTGGGGGGCAGTTAAACAGCAGTATTCCAGCCTAGAGAGAATAAGGGATTTAAAGAGAATCACTCGGGTCCATAGTTTTGAAGGGTTTCCCATTATCCACCCATCTTTTTCCCCAGAGATGGTAGAAATTGTTGTGGTTTTGAAGGGAGACCCTCTGACTTATCCCCCCCATCCTTCATTCTTTTAGTCTTTTATAGGGTTAAAATTTTGTCAACCCGATCTTTTTTAATTTTTAATTTTTATTCTGGATTTGGAAATCCTTATACTGTTTTGATTGTTAAAGTGTTTAACCAGGTTTTTATATGGTGTTAAACTTTATATAGGCAACGTAAACGGGGTAGTGTCTTGAATGGTCCTTTCTCAGGGGTCAAATGCTTTTTTAGGCCCGGGTTTATATGGTGAATTTTGTAAGTTTGGTACAACCCCCTAGGATTTTGGCTCAGGAGATGCTTGGTAGTTTCACCCCAAGGCACTTTTTTTTAAATTAGCAACCTTTTGCCCCTGTTTTTTGGCCCCTTTACCCCGCTCCATATTGTCCCGAGTCCAGTCTTTGTACATTTTCCAGCTCAGAATGTTTTGGTTTTTGTGAAAAAAGTTTTTTTTTTTCCATTGTTTAGTTTCCCTTGGGGGAAATTATCTCCACCCTTTTTTTTGGGACCAACTTTTATTTCATCACTTTCTGTCCTTTCCCCAATTTTTGAACACTAAGGTAATAAAAACCAGCCTTGCTGGTTCATCTTCTCGTCTCTCTCAGGTAGTGTCCTTAACATGCGGGGCATGGTTTTCCAGTACTGTTTCCATCATTATTGCCTTCCAGTTTCTGGTCTCCCCTGTGACTTCAGGTTTTCCTAGCCAATCACCTTGTAATTGAAATCACCCACAGCTTGTAACTTTACCCTACCCATACGGGCCCTTCTGGCCACCTCAGCTATTATGTCCACCAATGATCTGTTACTCTCATCATTACTCTTGTCTTGCCCTCCTGCTATTCTGTGGTGGGTTGTACATCACTTGTTACAGCTCTTGGATCCCCAGCCCTAAAGTGTTCATTCTGTGCTTTCCCTTCTGTCCTTTCCCTTTCCCCTAAAACTCCAATTCTTTTTGATGAGCAGTGCAACCTCTATTTTTCATCAGGATCTGATATCAGGATAGAAAGATCACATCTGTTATCCTTCCCTTGAGATTTGTTTCTGGCAGGATACTATAGTGTTGCTGTGAAGGCGGAGTTTGTAATGAGAAATGGTGCTGTGAGTGCGAAATGTGAGTTGTTTTGGATTAATTTACTTGGTTGCAGCGGGGTTGTTGGGGAAGAGGGTGTTCTATGGGTGGTTCTGAGAAAGGTTCAGTATGCTGGTCCTCCAGAGTTTGAGCTCCCATGCCCGTCTTGATCAGTGTCTCTTTTCCTGACCCTTGTGTCTTTTATCCTCTGTTTGTTTTGTTTTCTTGTTCTGTTGCAGTATAGTTACACCTTCTGGTAATTTGCTGAGTTAATTTGTCTTGATTTTAGCGGCACGATCCTGTTTTTTCACTATTTCTAAATTGAAAATCAATCTGACTGGATGATTTTTTCCCGTTGAGTATCTCCCTATTCTTTGAAAATTTGTCAGCTGGGTCACGTTTTCCTATTCTGTCCGATGATATTTTCAATTTCTTTTCCACTACTGTCGTCTTTCTTTTTATGTTGTCCCTTCGCCCTCCTGAAGATCATGAATAAAAAGAGACCTCTCCTCTTCCTGTTATCCTCCCATTACCTTTCCCTTTTATCTCAGTGTCCGATTTAAGCATCTCCATCCATGCTTTTTTAACAATTTCCTGGATTTTCCGATGCCCTACTTGCGCCTCTACAGAGCACTTGTCTTCTTTCCTTATTTCATTTTCATGTTAATGTAAACACCAGCACGCCACTTTCACTCCAAAACATTTCTGGCCCCCGGTGGTTCAAGACATATTACCTTCCCTTCCTTCGGTCCCCTCGCTGGTTGCTGATGTTCCTTATGCTATGCCACATCTGTTCTTCGGCTCTATATATCGTGTGTGTGTACTCACCTATTTGTACTCACCTATTTGTGGTTGCAGGGGTCGGGTCATAGCTCCTGGCACAGCCTCTTCACTGATTGCTACTTAGGGCCACTCTCTCCTTGCTACATGAGCTTTATCATACCTCTTCTTAAAACTATGTATGGTTCCTACCTCCACTACGTCGCTTTCTAGGCTATTCCACTGCCTGACAACTCTATGACTGAAGACATACTTCCTAACATCCCTTTGACTCAGGAGTCTTCAACTTACAATTGTGACCCCTTGTTTCTGTGTTCCCTCTGGAACATCTTGTCTCTGTCCACCTTATCTATTCCTCGCAGAATTTTATATGTCGTTATCATGTCTCCACTAACCCTCCTGTCCTCTAGTGTCGTCAGGCCGATTTCCTAACCTTTCTTCGTAGGACAACTCCTTAGCTCTGGGACTAGCCTTGTTGCAAACCTTTGGGTTCCAAACTGGTGCTGCATACTCCAGTATGGGCCTGACGTATATGGTGTACAGAGTCTTGAACGATTCCTTAGTGAGGTATTGGAACGCTATTCTAGGTTTACCAGCCGCCCGTATGCTGCAGCAGTTATCTGATTGAGGTCTGCCTCCGGAGATGTGCTCGGTATTATACTAACCCCAAGATCTTTTCCTTGAGTGAGGTTTGTAGTCTTTGGCCACCTAGACTATACTCTGTCTGCGGTCTTTTTGCCCTTCCCGATTTTCATTACTTTACATTTGGCAGGGTTAAATTCAAGGAGCCAGTTACTGGACCAGGCTTGTAGCCTTTCCAGGTCTCTTTGTAGTCCTGCCTGATCCTCGACTGATTTAATTCTTCTCATTAACTTCACATCATCTGCAAACAGTGACACTTTGAGTCTATCCCTTCCTTTATGTCATTCACAAATACCAAAACAGTACAGGTCCTAGGACTGACCCTTGTGGAACCCCAGGTGCCCACACTGACACCTCGTCACGTACCATGACCCGTTGTTGCCTCCATGTCAGATATTCTCTGGATCCATTGTAGTGCCTTTCCTGTTACGTGTGCCTGATCCTCTAGCTTTTGCATTAACCTCTTGTGTGGAACTGTGTCGAACGCCTTCTTGCAGTCCAAGAAAATGCAGTCTATCCACCCCCTCTCTCTCGTGTCTTACTTGTTACTTTGTCATAAAACTCAAGTAGGTTTGTGACACAGGATTTTCCTTGCCTGAAACCGTGCTGGTTGTCGTTTATAAGTTTGTGTCTTTCTAGGTGCTCCACCACTCTTCTGATGATCTTCTCCATGACGTTGCATACTATACACGTCAGTGACACAGGTCTGTAGTTTAATGCCTCGTGTCTGTCTCCTTTCTTAAAATTGGGACTACATTTGCCATCTTCCACTTTCAGGTAGTTGCCCAGTTTCAATGGATGTGTTGAAGATTTTTGTTAGTGACACACTTAACATCTCTGCTTCCTCTCTAAGGACCCCGGAGAAATGTTGTCCGGTAGCATCGCTTTTGAGGTATCGAGTTCACATAGCACCTTCTTCACCTCCTCCTCGGTTGTGTGTATTTCATCCAGCACTTGTTGGTATACCTCCCTATTCTGAATTCCTGGAGTCTTCCTGTCTCCTCATGTTGAGCTCCTCACATACCTCTTGGTCATTTCTTGAGAACTCCCCACCTTCCTTCCTCAGCCTGATTACCTGGTCCTTGACTGTTGTTTTCCTCCTGATGTGGCTATACAACAGATTCGGATCAGACTTGACTTTTGATGCTATATCATTTTCATATTGTCGCTGAGCCTCCCTTCTTAACTGTGCATATTCGTTTCTGGCTCATCGGCTAATCTCTTTATTTTCCTGGGTCCTTTGTCTTCTGTAGTTTTTCCATTCTCTAGTGCACTTAGTTGTTGCCTCCCTACACCTTTGGGTGATCCAAGGACTCATTCTGGTCTTCCCATTCCTTCTGTTTCCCTTGGGGAGAAACCTCTCCTCTGCCTCTTTGCATTTGGTTGTCACATATTCCTTTATTTCTTTTACTGGTTTTCCTGCCAATTCTCTCTCCCACTGAACGTTTTGTAGGAAGTTCACCATGCCTGTGTAGTCCCCCCTTTTGTAATTTCGTTTCTCCCTTCCTATTCCTGCTCCCCTCTCCACTTGTAGCTCAACTATAAAATCAAAACACAGAACCAAATGATCACTAACTCCAAGGGGGCTTTCATACGATGTCCGAACTACTCAAGGTGAATACTAGGTCCAGTCTTGCTGGATCATCCTCACCTCTCTCTCTGGTAGTGTCTCTAACATGTTGATGCATGAGGTTTTCCAGAACCACATCCATCATCTTGGCTCTCCATGATTCAGGACCCCTGTAAGGATCCATGTTTTCCCAATCAATCTCCTTGTGATTGAAATCACCCATAACTAGTAACTTTGCTCTCCCGTATGGGCTCTTCTGGCCACCTCGGCTAGTGTGTCTACCATTTCTCTGTTGCTCTCGTCGTATTCTTCTCTTGGCCTCCTGCAGTTTTGTGGCGGGTTGTACATTACAGCAATTACCACCTTATGGCCCTCAGACTGAATTGTTCCTAATATATAGTCCCTTTCTCCCATTCCATCCATTCCTTCCACTTCCTCAAATCCATACCGGTTTTTAATGAGCAGTGCAACTCCCCTTCCCCCTCTGCTCCCTTTATCTTTCCTGAGGATTTGATATCAGGGTGGAAAGATTGCATCTGTTATCATCCTGGTGAGTTTCGATTCTGTGAGTGCTATTATGTCTGGGGATGTCTCCTTTATTCTTTCATGCCATTCCTCACATTTATTTGATACAAACCTTCAACTTCTTTTCTAAAACCGTAGTCTGGGTGGTACTTTGGGGTTGGGAAAGTGGGAGACCTGATGAGGAACTATGGGTGTGTTAGTTACCATTTTGTCCTAGGCACATGTCGATTAGACACTAGGCCTGTTGTATGTAGTGTGTGTGTGTGTGTAACGAAACACTTCGAAATGTTTCGGTGTGTGTGTGTGTGTGTGTGTGTGTGCTCATCTATTTGAGGTTGCAGGGTCGAATCGTAGCTCCTGGCCCCCTCTTCACTGATCGTTACTAGGTTCTCTCTCTCCCTGCTCCATGAACTTTGTCACACCTTGTCTTAAAACTATATATGGTTCCTCACTCCACTACGTAACTTGCCAAAGTATTCCACTTCCTGACAACTCCATGTCTAAAGAAATACTTCCTAACATTCCTTTGATTCATCGGAGTTTTCAACTTCCAATGGACCCCTTTCTTCTGTGTCCCATCTCTAGAACATCCTGTCTCTGTCTACCTTGTCAATTTCTCATAGAATTTTGTATGTCGTTATCATGAATCCCTAACCCTCCTGTCCTCCAGTGTCGTCCTTTAACCTTTCTTCGTAGGATATTTTCCTTTGCTCTGGGAATAGTCTTGTTGTAAACCATTGCACTTTCTCTAATATCTTTGACTTGCTTGACCAGGTGTGGGTTCCAAACTGGTGATGCATACTCCAGTATGGACCTGATATACATGGTGTACAGAGTCTTCAACGATTCCTTACTGAGGTATTGGAACTCTATTCTCAGGTTTGCGAGGCGCCCTTGTGCTGTAGCAGTTAGTTTTTTGATGTGTGCCTTAGGAGATGTGCTCGGTATTATGCTCACTCCAAGATCCTTTTTGTTGAGTGAGGTTAGCGGTCTTTGGCCACCTAGCCTGCACTCTGTCTGTGGTTTTCTTTACCCTTCTTTAATTTTCATGAATCTGTTGAACCAGGCTTGCAGCCTGTCCAGATCCTTTTGTAGTCCTGCTTGAGCCTCATCCTATTGAATTTTCCTCATAAGCTTTACATTGTCTTCAATCAGAGACACTTCTGAATCTATGCCTTCCATCATGTAATTCACACATACCAGAAACAGCAAAGGTCCTAGGACTGACTCCTATGGAACCCCGCTCATCACAGGTGCCCACTCTGACACCTCGTTACGTACCATGACTCGTTGTTGCCTCCCTGTCAGGTATTTTCTGATCCATTGCAGTATCTTTCCTGTTATGTGTGCCTGATCCTCCAGATTTTCACTAATCTATTGTGAGTAACTGTGTCGAAGGCCGTCTTGCAGTCCAAGAATTTATCTTCTTCAGGACCACTATAAAAATTAATTACTGGGATATTATTAGTGTCTTCCTGTGTGAAAACAGAGAGAAAATAATTATTAAAAATAGAGCACATATCATTCTCCTTGTCAGTAAGATGCCCAGAGTTATTTTTAAGGGGACCTATCTTATCTCTAACTTTTGTTCTATAAACCTGGAAAAACTTTTGGGTTAGTTTTTGAATCCTAGCAACTTTTATTTCATAGCCCGTTTAGCTTTTCTTATCCCCTTTTTAACGTCCCTTTTAATGTCAGTATACTGATTTATAAGATGACCCTCACCTCTTTTTATGCGCCTATAAATTCCTTTCTTCTGCCCTAAAATAAATTTGAGCCTATTATTCATCCCTTTTGGGTCATTTCTACTTGATCTAATTTCTTTATACTGGATAAATGTTCTTTGGGCAGCCTGTATAGTGTTCAGAAAATTGTCATATTGATAGCTCTCTTCGTTACCCCAGTCCACAGATGATGTGTTCTCTAAGCCCATTGTAATCTGCTAAGCGAAAGTCAGGGACCATTACTGAATTATCCCTACTGTCATACAACCATTCAATGTTAAAGGTAATTGATTTGTGGTCGCTTGTGCAGAGTTCGTCTGTAATTTCTTAATTATTAACAAGGGATTCCCTGTTTGCAAGAACCAAGTCAAGTAGGTTATTTCCCCTTGTAGGTTCTGTCACAAACTGCTTCAAAAAACAATCCTGAACTACTTCCAAAAAGTCGTTAGATTCTAAATTCCCTGTAAAGAAATTCTAGTCAATCTGACTAAAGTTAAAGTCCCTTAGAATTACTACGTTATCATGCCTTGTAGCCTTAATAATTTCCTCCCAAAGTAGTTTCCCTTGTTCCCTATCTAAGTTTGGAGGACGGTAAATCACGCCTAAAATCAATTTTTCACACCCCTTTGAAAATTCTATCCAGACAGACTCTGTATGTATTATTTCAGACTTTATACCCACTTTTATGCAACAATTTAAATGATCACGAACATAAAGTGCCACACCACCCCCCTTCCCGATACTTCTGTCTACTTGGAACAATTTAAAACCCTGGATGTGACATTCGGCAGGCATGTCCCGATTTTTCATATTAAACCATGTCTCAGTTATTGCAAAAACATCAATATTACCCGCACTAGCAACTAATCTCAACTCGTCAATCATATTCCTAGCACTACGACTATTGGTGTAATATACATTTAAAGACCCTACTTTCACTTTACCCTTCCTACTCATTTCAGTTTTTCCACTATACCTATTACTGTCCTTGTCACCTAGTGCCACTGGCTTTCCAGTATCAACCTCATTCTGTCTATTACTAGTTCCCCTAGAACTCATAATATTAGTACACTGGGATTTCACTGTTTTCCCCCCATAACCCATACCACTAACATTTTCTAGTTTAAAGCCCTAACAGCTCCCTCCACTACAGTTGAAAGTGCCCCCACTCCAGACCTGGATAAGTGAACCCCATCCCTGGCATACATGTAATTTCTACCATAGAAGGGGTCCCAGTTGTCAATGAATGTTACTGCATTTTCCTTACAGTATTTGTCCAGCCAGCAATTGACACCAATTGCCCTGGACAGCCATTCATCTCCAACTCCTCTCCTTGGCAAAATATCACATATGACAGGGTTCCCACCCTTCTTCCTAATTATGTAAATTGCTGACCTATACCTGCTAGTCAGGTCCTCACTCCTACGTCTGCCAACATCGTTGCCTCCAGCACTGAGACAGATAATAGGATTGCTTCCATTACCTCTCATGATGTCGTCCAGACTGCTAACAATATGCTCCAGGAAAGCAAACCCTCTGTCTCCTACTTCTATCTTTCAAGCAGAAGGCCCTATCCATGTACCTAATCTGACTATCACCAACAAGAACAATGTTCTTACCTTCCTTTGTGTCGTTCGTCGTGATGTTCTCAGTAGTCGACTCGCATTCATCGGGTAACACGGAGAATCGGATCGATGTTTCCACAACAGAATATTTGTTCAACCCAATCTTCAATGCTACCCAAGAAATAAGCTTTGATAATTCTATTTACTCATGTGCAATTCCCACTCAAATCCAACCCCTCTCACTCATGAATTTATCCAACCTAAATTTGAAACTACCCAAGGTCCTTGCTTCAATAACCCTACTAGGCAGACTGTTCCACTCATCAACTACCCTATTTCCAAACCAATACTTTCCTATATCCTTTCTAAATCTAAACTTATCTATTTTGAATCCATTATTGCAGGTTCTCTCTTGGTGAGATATTCTCAAGACTTTATTTATATCCCCTTTAATAATACCCATTTTCCACTTGTATACCTCGATCATGTCTCCCCTCATTCTTCGTCCTACAAGTGAATGTAATTTTAGGTTCTTCAATCTTTCTTCATACGGAAGATTTTCTAATGCTATGTATTAATTTAGTCATTCTAAGCTGAATGTTTTCTAACGAATTAATATCCATTCTGTAATATGGAGACCAGAATTGAGCTGCGTAATCTAGGTGAGGCCTTACTAACGATGTATAAAGCTGTAATATAACCTCTGGACTTCTGTTGCTTACACTTCTTTATATAAATCCCAGTAATCTGTTTGCCTTATTACGTACGCTTAGGCATTGCTCTCTATATGGCTAAGTTCTACGTTATTTAAAATATAAGTGCTTGGGTTATGGACACTCCCGAGCTTCAGAACCTTGCATTTATCTACATTGAACTGCATCTGCCACTTTTCTGACCACGAATTGAGTTTGTCTAAATCCTCCTGAAGTTCCCTGACATCTACGTTAGAATCAATTATTCTACCTATCTTCGTGTCATCGGCGAATTTGCTAATATCACTAGTAATTCCCTCATCAAGGTCATTGATATATATTATAAACAACAACGGGCCTAAGACTGATCCCTGTGGAACGCCACTTGTTACAGATCCTCACTCGGATTTAACCCCATTTATGCACACTCTCTGCTTCCTATTGGTAAGCAACGACTCGATCCATGACAGCACTTTTTCCCCAATGCCATGAGCTGCCACTTTCTTTAACAGTCTCTGGTGCGGCACTCTATCAAAATCCTTACTAAAATCTAAATAAACAATATCGAATTCTTTATCGTGATCAACAGCCTCAAAAGCTTTACTAAAGAAGGTTAATAGATTAGATAGGCAGGAACGGCCCCTCGTGGGTGAACCACGGACTAATCCTGGCTTTTTCATTATTCCTTTTACCCTTGTGTACAAACCTCTCCTCAGCTTCCTTGCATATTGTTGTCACACATTCCATCATCTCGTTTACTGACTTCCGTGCCAGTTCTCTGTCCCACTGACCCTCATGCAGGATATTCTTTATGCCGGCGTAGTCCCCTCTCTTGTAGTTTGGCTTCATTTGTCCTGCCCTTACTGCTTCCCTCTCCACTTGCAACTCTACTATGTATTCAAAGCTCAAAACTACATGTTCACTGGCTCCAAGGGGTCTTTCATATGTGATGTCCTCAATATCTGCACTACTCAAGGTTAATACTAGGTCCAGTCTCGCTGGTTCATCCTCTCTTCTCTCTCTCTGGTAGTTTCCCTAAAGTGTTGGTACATGAGGTTTTCCAGTACCACCTCCATTCTTAGCCCTCCACGTTTCTTGGCCCTCATGTGGCTCCAAGTTCTCCCAATCGATTTCCTTGTGATTGAAGTCACCCATGATCAGTAGCTTTGCCTGCTCACATGAGCCCTTGTTACCACTTCAGCCAGTGTGTCAACCATCGATCTATTACTCTCATCACACTCTTGCCTCGGCCTCCTGCTGTTCTGTGGTGGGTCATACATCACTGCAATTAACTCCTTGGTACCTCCAAACTGAAGCATTCCAATTATGTAATCTCTTGCTTCTTGTCTGTCTCCTCTCTCCAGCTCTTCAAAATCCCATTGGTTTTTGATGAGCAGTGCCACTCCTCCACACTCTCCGTTCTGTCAGTAATATGTACTGAAGCATATTGTTATACTTGTGTAGTGTATTACAAGTAATTCTAGCTATGTTATATTTGTGAACCCTTGTTACTTGTGACGTCAGAGACCCCGCACCATGTGAGTGCTGTGTCAGAGGCCTCCCTCTCATTCCTGTGCTAGGCGTACAACTGAACAGGTGTGGCGCTGGGTACTGCTCCTCTCTTACTTAATATATCCTGTCACCAACTAGTCGTGAGTTTCCCTGTGACTACCTTTTATCTCCAAGAACCCTACGTGATAAATGGTGCCAGCAGTGGGCCCGTAATTTTGTTGATTATGGTACTATAGAGAGATACAGTCTACCAAGCCGGTAGACATCCTGTGTGTGCCTCCAGAGAACACGCTACCAGCTACAAACTCGAAGCAGAATTCGTCAGCCTGTCTACAATATTTCCTGGTCAGCTAAGTGCCTTATATCTTATTTGTTTAAACCTACAAGGGGTAGACCAGGGTTTTGCAAATTAAACTACGGGATAAGCCAGTTTGTGAGGGGGGAGTGTGCCCAAGCCAGCCAAGCCACCCATCTAGTTACATCAGCCAAGCCCTCGAGCAAGCTTACTAACCCTGCTTTGCTCATATTTATAAGACACCAAGCCAGCCAACCTGTGTGAAAGGTCTAAAGCAGCCAAGACATCCAACCCAGCTGACTGAGAAGTAAGCCAGCCAAGCCACGTGAGTCCCAGCATTCCTTATCGTTTTGTACTCCAGTGTATCGCTGTTCTGAGTGATAATACCATCCCTATGGTATTCTGGGTGTGTTCCAAGAAACCCTAGATTAAATTCAAGAGACTAGTGGTGTAGTGTGGGAGCCAGCCAGAGCGAGCGTGGGACCTAGTGACTCAATCACCCACGCGGCAGCCCAAGCACCACATGTGTGTCTTATTTCACCCAATCTCTTCTGTTTATCGTCGATCTTTTCGGTCCACATAGTAAGGTGAAGATAGATTTTGCGACCTTCCAACTAGTGCGCCAACGATTAAAGCCTACATCTATGTGGATTCTTCTTTTATGAGCAAATTCTACAAGATTCTCCACGAGAGTGTAGTGGGGCAGACGACGCCAGCCTAGACGAGACCATCACCCACTCCAGCTTCAATCATCGCTATCAACGTTCTACAGGCTAGAGATATTTATCTTGTTTTTCAGATAATTAGAGACATTTGTGAGTGTTTGAAACATTTTGCTCATTATAGTGAACCTTTGTGTTATCCTGGGACTTGTGATTTCATTATAGACCGTGTTATGTGTTAAACTCCTTACTTGCACTAATTTTTGAATTTTCCTAGTATCGTCTCTGATTAATTAATGTGTCATATTTCATTTAAATAGTGTTGTGTTTTACCACATCTGCAGTAAGTATAGTTTTACTGAGTATTGTGTGCATTTTAAATCAGTTATCCCTTGTGTTATTTCCCTTATTATTGTTGTGTTCCAATATTTTTTTTCTAGCATTGTCCCTGTGTTTTCCTGTTAATTCTTGTGTTGAATTAAGTGTTCTATCCCAGAGTTATTATTCAGTCGTTTACCCTTGTTTTGTTATTATTGTGTAATTAATTTTGCTTGTCCCAGTAACTATATATAATTTTTTTTTGTTCTTCCCAGTTTTTTAATTACCATTTTAATTCAGTGTGTATCACTAATTGAGTTATTATTTTCTATGCAAGTGTCTCATTTGTTTTACTTCAACAGATCTTGCAGTATTTTCTATGTCAAGATATAGATGTTTTTGCTTATATTATCATAAGTTTACTCATTGATTCCACCTGTCAGTTACCTTTGATGTTTGTACTCCAGCTCCTGTAAGTGTTATTTTATTTTCTTGTTAAATATCTTGTTCATTTTTATTTATGTTGAAGTGTTGTTTGAACAAGTTCACTCTTAAGTTTGATTAAAGTCAGTGTTCTTAGTGAATTGTTTCTGTAATTGTTTCATTAAGTTATCTTGTTTGCTTGCAATTAAGAGTAAGAGTGTTCAAACTAGTTAATTTCTAATATCTTTGTTTCTTGTGTTGCAAAATTTTTCCCCAGTGCAATTTTATTGACTATTGATAATTCCTGCAATCATTTTGTGCAATTTAACTTTTGCAGTATTCAATTTTGCTTTCATCAATTTTTATTGTGTTTACTTATGTGTTCAAGTAATTTGTCATTTTTTCAAGAGTAATAAGTAATACTCTAGTGCAATTTTCTCAGTGATTTAAGAAGTAACTTTATTTCAAGCAATTGGCCACCCAGCTCTTGTCGGATGCGGGTGTGCTGTTCCCTGGGCTGCCACCTAGCGGTGATCAACGATAACTTCATTTTCTGTAAACATGGCGACGGTGAGCAGATGCAGGCTCAACACAGTCTGTATAGATATGGTGACTGGGGCTTTGCAACCGGCTACTGCGGCTACAGTCCTGCCAAACATATTACGAGACGTCTATGGATTGGAGACTGCAGATTTGTATGGCGTGGCACTCAACGGCATTAATAGAGTCTTTGTAAAACTATTAACGGCTGAGGTGTACGAAAGGACCGTCGACCGCCATCAAGACAGAGTCTATACGGTACATTCTGGCCTACAAGTACGACTGAAAGACGTGTCGCGTACTTACACGTGGATTAGGGTTAAGAATGTGCCGTTTGAATCGGTGTTACGGCCCCCTACCTAACAATGGTTGTTAGGTAGTTACCTTACCGGCCGGCAGTAAAGGGGTTACGTCATCAGACCCGATGTTTGATTGCCAGGCCGGCTAGACCGACAGTGCTAACGAGACTCTCCTATACACAACACTGGAGAGTTCACCAGCTCCCTGATACACCTAGGGAGTGTCAACCAGACTCTCCCACATATAACATCGGAAAGTTCAAGACTCTCATACACTACTGGAGTTCGCCAGGCAGACCTGCTTGAGAGTTGCAGACTTTCGCAGTGTGGTGCTGGTGACAGGCCCACAGTGCTCCAGTGCTGAGAGAACTGGAAGCTTTATTCTCTCTAGACTGTGTTACTCGAGAGCAACTCTGTACTTGTGATGTTTGCAAGGCCAAGTACAGTTGATGAGGACACTGTAATGAGGAGAGCGGCAAGTCTGGTCACCAGAATTACCTACTGGCTTACATCGTACCTGTGACTATGTACCTGAGACTATATGTACCTGAGGTGTCTTGTGTGACACTATGTTATGAGGTATCTTGTGTGACACTATGTTATGAGGTGTCTTGTGTGACACTATGTTATGAGGTGTCTTGTGTGACACTGTTATGAGGTGTCTTGTGTGACTATGTTATGAGGTGTCTTGTGTGACACTATGTTATGAGGTATCTTGTGTGACACTATGTTATGAGGTGTCTTGTGTGACACTGATATGTTATGGTGTCTTGTGTGACACTGGTTGTGTGTCTGGTGTGACACTGGTATTGTTACCCGGAGTGTCAGGTATTCAGTGGTGCATCCAGAGAAGTTGTGATGGTGGCACGACACAAGTTAAGAGTCGTGTATTTGGTGTGTGTCATAACGCGGTGCAAAGGCTTTATTAGAGATGGGTTCATGATGCAGGGGGCGTGCCATGTGGCACAGAGAAGGTGTCGTGTGACACAGCGATGGAGTCTTATGGTACAGGGAGATCGGGTGTCGTGGAACCCCATAAGCGTGTCATAAGACAGAGATAAGGGTGTCTGAGGACACGGTGGAGAAGGAGTATCATGACAAGGTGTGGTAGTGTCGTGTGTGACACGATGACGGCAGCGACTTAACACTGCACAAAGTATTTGATGTTACTTGTGACTTTTATCTTGTACTATGAATTTTGTGTATATAAATGTTTTTACACAAATTATAAGATTATATGTTTTTATTCAGAGTATATGTTTTTATATTAATATAATAAATATCTGAAATATGAGATTTTACTTAGTATCCCAAACAGTTGTTTATTACAAATTGTTATTATTTGGTAATAATCGGACTCAGTGGACATCAGCGAAGTATTTGGAGCTTACAGCATTGTGCATGCTGCCATGGCCGGGAAGTGGAGCGAGGGTCCGATGGTGGGCCTTTTTGAGGGGACATACTCCCTGAAAATGACATTACGCAAGCCGATTCCATCTTACGTCGTCCTGCCGGAATTTAGGACCCAGATATACGTGACGTACATGGGACAGCGAAGGACCTGCAGGTTGTGTGGGTCGTACGAGCATGTGGCTGCTGATTGCAGCCACATGCTGGACGACGACCTAAGGACGCACGAGGTTGTGCAGAATCAGGTGGACGCTAAGGAGGCCGGAACTAGATTATGGAGCGAGATTGTTGAAGGATCGCAGGAGGTGTGTCATACGTTGCCAAAGGCGTCTGTACAGGAGGCTGCTGCTGGTGGTGAGACGCACCCTGGCAACGGCGAGGATTCCCCTTTGGAGGAGGTATTACGGGAGATATTGGACGACCTGTTGCCAGTACTTAGTATGGAGGCATGTGAAGGTTTGGATGAGGCAGTGAGTGTGGTGGATGAGTTGGTGAGTAGCAGTGTTGAGCAGCAGTCTTTAGTCCGAGAGCACATCATGGTTGAGGTGCATCGGCAAGAGAGCGTCAAGACGGATGATAGTATGGAAGTGGTGCCTGGATCGAGGAAGCGGTCAGCCACAGTGACTGATAGTGAAGATGTATTGACCCCAGCACAGAGGACAGGTAAAAAGTCGATGGTGGAGGTGGCGAGAAAGGACCTGGGAGTTTTGCATGATAGAGAAAAGGTCAAGGGTGGGAGGCAGATGAGTAAAACAGGAGGTAAAGGGAAGGCGGTCTCGCAGCCTCCACCGCGGCCTAAGGGCAAACCCTTACAATTGTTTTCAAGTGCCTAACATTAAATGTAAATGGTCTGCGGGAGGAGATTAAAAGGGCATGGGTAGAATGCACATTGAGGAGGTATGGTGTGAATGTAGCTTTTTTACAAGAACATAATTTTCGGTGCGGAAGTGAGTTGCAATTGACGGGATATAAGGTGTATGCTGGTTCATCGGGGAAATTAAAGGGCGGGGTGGCGGTAGCAGTCGCAGAATCTAGCCCTTTTAAATTATATCCTTGGGAAGAGTGTAGGTGGGGTCGGATAGTGAGGGTAGAGGTGGAGTGGGGTGGAGTGCGGGTATGTTTCTTGGGTGTATACATGCCGGCAGAACATTCCAGGAAGGTGAAGGTGGAATTTGTAAGGGATGTAATGATCTATGCTTTCAGGGGCTTACCTGGGGTGTCGATAGTTGGGGGGGATTTTAACTGCGTAATTCGGGAGAGGGATGTTGAGCCTAGGGGGGGCGGGTGTGTGTTGGTTGAACTGATGGATTTATTACGAAGTGCGGGGTTGGGGGATGTTGTTGGGGTAGGGGGTTCGGGGTAGCATACATTTCTTAGGAGGGGTTATTGGGCTAAGTTAGATAGGATTTATGTTTCGGGGTTTGTTGTGGTGGGTAGGATTAGTTATTTGGATGTAGGTTTTTCTGACCACAGGAGGGTGTTGGCTGAGGTAGATTGGTCGGGAGTAGCTAAGTGGTATAGTGGATATTGGAAATTGAATGTTAGGTTGTTATCGGGTGAGGATAAAAGGGTTGAGTTTGCGGGTTGGTGGGGTAGGTTATGGGAACGAGGTCATCGGCAGAAAGATTTGGTGGGATGGTAGGTGTCGGTGGGAAAACCACACATACATATGTTTTATCAGAGATTGGGAAAGGAGGAGGCGGAATGGCGATATGGGATGCAACGATATATAGAAGGCCTGTTACAGAGTTGTTATGTGAGAGGGGCTATGCAGTTACGGGGGAGATTAGGGAATTGAAGAATAGGTTGATAGAAATACAGAATGAGAGGTTTGGGGCGTGTAGGATGAAGGCGGGTATAGATGATGTTTTGTAGGGGGATACACCCTCAAAATATGTGTTAGGTCAATGTAGAGTGCGTAGGGAGAGAAAGACAATGGAATATGTGGAAGTAGAGGAGAGTGCAGATGGTTATGAGCGGGGAAGGAATATTAAAGGTACAGAGGCGATAGGGGTGTACGTGGACAAGTGGTTTCAGAGGTACCTGAGTAGTGTGGATGTGGAGTTGGAGGCGTGTAATATTCTTACAGAGGGGATTGTGGGGAGGTTAGAGGAGGGGGATAGGGAGGGTATGGGGTGGTAATCAGTGAAGAGGAGGTATGGGAGGTATGAGAGATTGTGTGGTGGAAGTGATGAATCGGATGAAGAGGGATAGAAGGTTGGGGAAAGGGATGGGGATGGGTGTAATGGTTTTGGTGAAAAAGGGAAAGGTAGGTAATATGTTGAGTAATTACAGACCACTGGTGCTCATGAATGCAGACTATAAGATCTTTGCAAAAATATTGGGAAATAGATTGAAAAGGGTGCTTGAGGAGGTGATTGCCGGGGGGCATGGGGGGATCCCGGGTAGAGGGGTGCTTAAGGGGCATGAGAGGATTAAGGGGTTTTAAGATAGTGGTAGGGTGGGCATCTTAGCTTTGGACTGGAAAGGGGCGTATGCCAGTGTGGAACGTGAGGTGTTGTTTGAGGTGATGAGGAGACAGGGTTTCGGGGAGGAGGTAGTGGATTGGGTTCGGTCATTATATGAAGGTGCTTGCATTAGAATACAGGTGAATGGCAGGCTTGGGGGTGTGGTGGAGATGGATAGGGGTCTGCGACGGGGTTGTCCCCTGTCGCAGATTCTCTTTGCATGTGTGCAAGATCCATTCTATAGATTAGTGGACGGTGGGGTACAGGGAGGAGGGGGGCGGCGGGATAGAGGGTGTCATTGGTTATGTAGACGACACCACTGTGATATTGGGGAATGTGGTTGGTTTCGAGACGGTTCGGAGGTGTTTAAAGACATTTTGCGAGGCCACCGGGATGAGCGTGAATGGTGTGAAGTCGAAAATTTTGGAGGTAAGATACTGGGTGGGGAGGGGCTTGGGTCAGGGGTATGGGTGGTTCGTGGTGGATAGCATCACTATCTGTGGAATTGTATACATGAGGGATAGGAATCAGACGAGAGAGGTGAATTCAGGTACAGTGGTACAAAGGGCGAGGTTGTGTATGTCTGCATGGAGGCCGAGTGATCTCACTTTGCGACAAAGGGTACTTGCTGTCAACACATTGGTCTACAGTAGGATTTGGTATGTTGCTGGCGTGTACCCACTGTTGCAGGTGAATGTGAAAGAGTTGGAGCGTAGAGTATGAGTATTCAAGTATATCTGGGCATATGGGAGGAATTGGTTGCAGAAGGAAATTGTTAGGAACGGGGTAGGGATGGGTGGTTTGGGTTTAATTTGGTTGGAGCGGAGACTGGTGTGTATGTATGTGAGACGGTGTTTGGTGAGAAGAGGGGGCTTGGGGGGAAAGGAGGAGGGTGGGGTGGGAGGCATATTGAGGGAGGTGAGTGAATGGTGGGGGGGAAAGGATTTAGATTACTGTAGAGATTTGTTGAGGAATTTATTGGTAATTATGGAACCGCATAAATTGAAGGCGAATGGGATGATGGGTCTTGGTGCGGAGGCTAAGGTTGTAGAGGGTGTGGCGGTTTTTCTGGTATATGACTGGGTTCGTATATGGAGGGGTTTTCGAGGACTTAGGTTATGCGCAAGAGATCGGGAACAGATGTACAGATTTTTACATGGGGTGGTAGCGTCCAGGGTGGTATTATTCAGTATGGGGTTGGTACAGGAGGGCAGGTGTGAGAGGTGTGGTATGTTGGAAACTGGCTTGCATGTGATATATTTCTATGAAGCTTTGGGGCCGGTGCGGGAGTGGATGGGGGGGGTACGCAAACTTGGGGAGGGGATACAGTTGTTGAGGGCACTATACCTTGACTTTGGAGGATTGGATGGCAGGGTTAGGAGAGGTCTAATGTATTGTTTGGTTGATTTCGTGTGTGGGTTGTGGAGATTGAGGGAGGTGGGAATAAGGGAAAGAATTAGGGCATTGGCTGCGGTAATGTACCATACGAAATGTAGAAACAGGCAGGTGTATGGGAGGGATTGGGATAAGGATTTTAGTTCGGCTTATAGGAATTTACGGGTGGGAGAGTTATTAATGGGGTTTGTAGGAGTTTAAGGGGGCTTGGTTCTGCGACTTGCTTGGGAATGTATGGTTGTGGCTTTGGTATGGTCGGGTTGTAGCGTGTGATTGACTGAAATTGGTACGGTTGGGGGGGCGGTTTGGTGGGTGGGGACGGATGACCTTTATACTGGGTGATGGGAGACTGATGGGTTTGGGTGTGTATGTTGTGTGATCGAGTGGGGGTGTGGATTTGGGTGTGTGGGTTATTAAGGGGAGGGGTTGTAATTGGGGAAAAGTAAGGGTTTGTTCTGTTCAGTGCTGGGTGTTAAGTTATGGTGCAGTGTGTTGATGTGGTGTGTTATTAACTAAGTTTGTGTATGGTCTGAGGTACTGAAACCTGGTTGGTAGGTTCTGTGGACTTCAGGTATATTCAAGTCTTGGTGATGTTAGAGGACCGTAACATGTTTGGTTACTGTCAGATGAATTTGGTGTACTTTTTGTATATATTTCGCCATTGTACACGGAGATGGCAATGTTTTGACTTATCATGTGAAGTGGAACTGTGTTAATAATGAAAAGTACAGGTGGTACATGTGGTATCAAGTTCTGGGTGTGAGTCCCCTCAAGGGAGGTTCCTTGACGCTGGTGAGGGGCTCTTGATCTAGGGAATTGGATCTGTGCTCCAGTTCCCTGAATTAAGCCTGAATACCTTCCACATCCCCCCCCCCACAGGTGCTGCATAATCCTATGGGTTTAGCGCTCCCCCCTGATTATAATAATAATCTGGGTGTGAGTGGGTATACGTGGAGTGCATGTAATCTGTATGCGTGAGTATAATATATATTGTGCCTGTGTGTGGAATACTATTGTAATTTGTGAGAAATGTACATTGGTGTACGACATTACTGTACCAGTTGATGTGGAGTAGTAAGGCATGGAGCTCTTATTATATTAGAGTGAACAGATATGTGGTATACGGGTCAGGCTACAGTGGTGATTTAATTTTTCTGTTTTCTATGTTGTACATTCACCCTCGACTTTATCCAAAGACTGGGTAGAGGCAGTAAAGGGGCACATTGAACCATGTTCTAGGAGGGTAACTGCATATGATAATGGGAAAATAAACCTTCTGGGACAGGTGGTTTTGCCGGTAAGATTTAATAAATTAGAGGTGTCACAAGTGTTTTATGTAGTGAAATCCAATAATAGTAACTTGTGTGGGAAAGACCTCATGAAAAAGGTAGGGATTTACCTTGCTGGATTGGATGAATCTACCAAAATTAACAAACTAGACAGTGCTGAAGAAATGTTAGATAATTTTAGGGTAGATTCTAGTAAACCTATCTCCAGCATCGTGGCACAAATTCATGTGAAAAGTGATGCTGTCCCTAAGTTTGTGAAAGCAAGGCCAGTACCATTTTTCACAAAGAGATGATTGAGGAAGAATTAGAAAACTAGTGCAGAAAGGCATTATTGAGCCTATATCGCATAGTGAATGGTCTGTACCTATTGTGCCAGTACTGAAGGCTGACTGTAAGTCTATGAGAATTTGTGGGGATTTTAAATATGTAAATGAGCAAATTCATTGTGAAAGATATCCTTTACCCAGGATTGAGGAATTATTGTCTGTAGTAGGTAAAGGTAAAATATTTACAAAATTAGATTTAAAGGATGCTTATTTACAGATACCTGTAGATGAGAGGAGCCAACAACTGTTAGTAATTAATACCCACAGGGCCTTTTTAAATATAAGAGATTACCCTTTGGAATTTCCTCATCTCCTGGTATTTTCCAGAAATTTATTTCCCAATTGTTTGTTAAACTGGATGGGGTAGCATCCTATTTAGATGATATCATAATATGTGGTGCCACAGAAGCTGAGCATGATGTTAGACTCCGGCAGGTGTTGAGTATTTTACAGAAGCATAATGTAGTACTAAATAAGAATAAGTCAGTGTTGAAAACCAGATCTATTGAATATCTGGGGTATGAAATTTCAGGGGAAGGTATTAAACCTTCTTCTCGGAAGGTGGAGGCTCTTGTGAATTTACCTTCACCTACGTCTGTAGGGGAAGTTCAGTCCTTTGTGGGGATGGTGACATATTATTGTAAGTTTATTAAGAACTTTTCTTTAATTTTGGCACCACTGTATGATTTGTTAAAAAAGGGGGCTACATTTGAGTGGTCTACAGTGGAAGAGGAAGATGTTCAAAGGATTAAAAAACAATTAGTGTGTTCAGCTTTGTTGACTAATTTTACGGGAGAACATCCATTAATAATTGAGGTTGATGCTTCTTCTGTGGGTGTTGGATGTGTGTTAATCCAGGTAGTAAATAGCCAGGAAAAACCTGTGTATTTTGCTAGTAAGAAACTTTCTCCAGCAGAACAGAATTATTCTCAACTTGATAAAGAAGGTCTAGCTTTGGTGTATGCTGTTAAGAAATTCAGATATTTTTTGCTAGGGAGAAAGTTTGTTGCTCGCACAGATCATAAACCATTGCTAGGGTTGTTTGGAAAAGGAAAACATATTCCAGTAAATGCAAATGCCAGAATTCAGCGTTGGGCTCTGTTATTAGCTCAGTATGATTATGAGTTGTCATTCAAGGCTGGCAAGGAAAATGTTATTGCAGATGCATTTAGTAGATTACCTATTGAAGATCACAGCTTAGAGTCAGGTACACCTTCAGAATATATAAGATTAGTCGAGTCCATCGATTTCCAACATTTATCATTTGACAAAATCAAAGAGGAAACTGGGATAGATGCTGTATTATCCCAAGTAGTAAATAATGTTAAATATGGTTGGGGTAACAATAATGTATTTTTATCTGACTATAATTCAGTCAAATCAGATCTGACTGTTCATGATGATGTATTATTGTATAGGAACAGAGTGGTAGTGCCAGTAAAGTTGAGATGTAAGGTATTGGAGCATCTGCATATAGGTCATAATGGTATCAATGCTATGAAAGCAGAAGCTAAGCAGTGGGTCTGGTGGCCAAAGATGGACCAAGATATTGCAGAAGTGACAAAGAGTTGTCCCATTTGTTTTCAGAATTTTAAGCCAATTTCATCTCCTGTCCTATCTTGGCCCAGCACTGGGAAACCATGGTCTAGAGTGCATATAGACTATGCAGGTCCAGTGGAGGGCAAATATTTTTTGGTAATTGTGGATTCTTTTTCAAAATTCTTAGATGTGCAAGTCACTAGTTCTATGACATCCACAGTGACTACTGAGTTACTGAGGAAATCCTTTTGTAATTTTGGGTTACCAGACATAGTTGTGTCAGATAATGCTGCTTACTTTGTATCCCAAGAACTGGAAGCTTTTTTTTAGTAAGAATAGTATTGAACATATTACTCCAGCCCCATACCATCCATCATCAAATGGTCTGGCAGAGAGAGCGGTACGGACATTGAAGGAAGGGTTACACAAGTTTACAAAAGGATCTCTCAATACCAGATTATGTAGGTTCTTATATAACCATAGGAAAACTGTTCATTCCTCCACTAATAAGACACCAACAGAAATGATGTTTCATAGGACTTTCAAAGTCCCTGTATCGGCTGTCAAATGTCATGTTAAAGAGGACAATTCATTGTCTAACATGCCTGCTGGTGACTTTCAAGGAGTGGGGAAGCATTTTAAGGTTGATGATGCTGTGTATGCAAGGAATTTTGGGAAAGGTGACCCTTGGGTAGAAGGAAAAATTGTGGAGGTATTAGGGGTTAGGAATTACAAAGTGTTAATTAGAGGGTTTGGTAACATGATATGGAAAAGGCATATAGATCAGCTCATGCCAAGATTTAGGAGTGGAGAGCAACCACTGATTCCAACAGTACCAGAAGCAGTAAGGAGTGGTTTAGAGGAACTGGCCACAACAGATAATAATGGTAATAAACTTAAAGAGCAGGTTAGCATACAGGAAGAACCTCCTGGGAGGTTTGCTAAGGGAACCAGCCGGGTGAGATAAGAGGAGGCACCTCAGGACAGCGCAAATCCTCCAATTCTCCGGCGTTCCAGCAGAGTTGTCAAACCTCCAGATAGGCTGGATTTATAAGTTGGATGATATAATGTAATTTAGGAAAGGAGGAATGTAAGGGGTTGGGAGCAGTAGGAGGATTGAATACTGTTTGTTTGGTTCAGTCATTTATAATTGTTTTGTTATTGTTGTTGTTGTTATGGAGCGGCCTTGGAGAGTACATTGTTATGGTTACTCAGCTTTTCAACCAAATCTTTAAATGGGCTGCAGAAAACAATATGAAGTTCAATGATGAGAAATTTCAATTATTCTCAGATATGAAAAACGTGAGGAAATTAAAATCTCATCGAAATACAAAACAAATTCCAACCACACAATAGAGCGAAAAGCTAATGTCAAAGACCTGGTAGTGATCATGTCAGAGGATCTCACCTTCAACGACCATAACACAGTAGCAATCGCATCTGCTAGAAAAATGACAGGATGGATAATGAGAACCTTCAAAACCAGGGATGCCAAGCCCATGTTGACACTTTTCAGGTCGCTTGTTCTATCTAGTCTGGAATATTGCTGCACACTAACTGCACCTTTCAAGGCAGGTGAAATTGCTAACCTAGAAAATGTGCAGAGAAACTTCATGGCATGCATAACTGCGATAAACCACCTCAATTACTGGGAACGCTTGAAATTCCTAAACCTGTACTCCCTGGAACGCAGGCGGGAGATACATTATTATATACACATGGAAAATTCTAGAGGAATTAGTACCAAACTTGCACACGAGAGTCACTCTCTACGAAAGCAAAAGACTCGGCAGGCGATGTAACATCCCCCCAATGAAAAGCAGGGGTGCCACTAGCACACTGAGAGACAACACAATAAGTTTAAGGGGGCCCATGACTGTTCAACTGCCTCCCAGCACACATCAGGGAGATTACCAACAAACCCCTGGCTGTCTTCAAGCAGGCACTGGACAGGCACCTAAAGTCGGTACCTGACCAGCCAGGCTGTGGTTCGTACGTTGGACTGTGTGCGGCCAGCAGTAACAGCCTGGTTGATCAGGCTCTGATCCAACATGAGGCCTGGTCACAGACCGGGCCGCAGGGGCGTTGACCCCTAGAACTCTCTCCAGGTATACTCCAGGTATGTTCTCTACACATATGCTGCTATGCAGAGTAGTAAGTGTGGATGTTCTGAACAGTGAGTAAGTTTAGGTCTTTGAAGAGTGGGGGTGGGAGTGTTGCCTAGCGTTGGATTGCATGATAATTCTTACTGCAGCTTTTTGTTGAGTTAATATTGGCCTTAGGTGGGAAATTGATGTTGATCCCTAAGCACAAATGGCATATGTGAGATAGGGATAGATGAGTGAATAGTATAGTGTGAGTAGGGCTGATTGTGGTACATAGTAACGTATCTTAGAGAGGATCCCCACTGTTTTGGACACTTTCTTTGTTATGTGTTTGATATGAGTGCTGAATTTCAGGCTGCTGTCGAGGTGAAGGCCCAGGAATTTGCCCTCATTATGTCTAACAATAGGAGTAATGTTGATCTTAATGTTTAATTGTGCATCACCCGCTCTGTTGCCAAACATAATATAGAAGGTCTTATGAGTGTTGAGTGTAAGTTTATTGGCTGTCATCCATGTTGTATATATTTTTAGTAATTCGTCATTAACAATGGTGTTGAGCATGGCAAGATTTGGGTGGGAGATGACATAAGTCGTGTCGTCAGCAAAGAGTATTGGTTTCAGGTGTTGTGATACATTGGGAAGATCATTGATGTATAAGAGGAAGAGCAGGGGGCCAAGGACACTTCCCTGCGGTACTCAGGTATCAAGTGGTCGTGTCGCGGATGATGTGTCTTTAATGGTGACATACTGGTACCTATTAGTGAGGTAGGATTTGAAGTATGCAAGTGCATGACCTCTTATTCCATAGTGATCAGGTTTGTGGAGTAGGATGCCATGGTTTACTGTGTCGAAAGCTTTCCTTAGGTCAATAAAAAGTCCTAATGGATATTCCTTATTTTCCAGTGCTATGTAAAGCAGGTCTATCATTTTTACGATTGCATCATTAGTGCTTTTATTTTTCCTGAAGCCAACTTGGCAGGGGTTGAGTATGCTTTGTGTCGTTATAAACGAGTATAATCTCTTGTGCACAAGTTTCTCGAAGATTTTGGATAGCAACGGAAGATTTGATATAGGCCTATAGTTGTTTACGTCTGTGGTGTCACCGCCTTTGTGTATTGGTGTAATCCTTGCTGTTTTGAGTAGTGTCAGGAAAGTGCTAGTTTCTAGTGATTTGTTAAAAAGTAATGAAATAGCATGTGAAAGGACATGAACGGCTCGTTTGTATATTAATGGTGGGACTTGAGACAGATTCCCTGATTTATTTTTAAGTGACTTGAGACAGATTCCCTGATTTTTTATTAAGTGACTTGAGACAGATTCCCTGATTTATTTTTAAGTGACTTGAGACAGATTCCCTGATTTATTTTTAAGTGACTTGATTATCATGGTATGGTGACTTCAGTGGGTTCAGTAGGTGCAAGATAGAAGGAGGATGGGAAATTTAAATCTAGGTAATCACTTGCTCGGGCGTTGGTATCTGGGATTTTACTGGCAAGATTTGATCCTATGGTTGAGAAGAAGTCATTTATCTTGTTTACTGTATCAATAGGCTGTAGTGATGTTTCGTTTGGTTTAGTTAGGACAATATCCCTAGTTTTTTTCGTTTGTGGGTGCCCAGAATCTGTGAGAGTGTTTTCCAGGTCTTTTTATATCTCCTCTTGTTTCAGTGAATCTTCTGGAGTAGTACAATTGTTTTTTTATTAGTTTGGTGAGAACTGATGGATTGTGTTTAATAAACTCTTTATGTATGAATCCCCGTCTATATTGCTTTTCATATTGATGTTTCTTGATAATGGATTTTAGTAAGCTGTTAGTTAGCCATGGGCAACCTAGCCGTTTATTCGTAATCTGTTTCATTTTTATAGGACAATGTTTGTTGTATAGTCTATGTAATTTATTAAGAAAATTGTCTGTGCAATCATCGATACCCTTGGCGTTGGAGAATTCTATAGCTCTGCTGTGAAGTTATTTATTGATGCCTGGTCATGGAGTCTAAATGAAACTTTGGTGTATTCTATAGGTGGTTTACTAATGTTTGTTAAGAGGAAGGTGGGGTAGTGGTCTGTAGTGCTGTCTGTTATTATCCCCGATTTAAGGGGTGCTAGGATATTGGCCCCTATATGGTCGATTATGGTTGCACTCGTCTCAGTAAGCCTGGTTGGTTTAGTTATTGTTGGTATGAGAAGTGTTGTTCATATTGTTGATGAAATCGGTTACTGGCTGGTCATCTGGTAGGCCAAGGTTGATGTTGAAGTCTCCAGCTAAGATAAGGTGGTGTTTGTTCATTTGGTTGTTTGTTAGTAGCGTTTTTAGTTGATCACTAAAATTTGGGATATTTGTATGAGGCATCCGGTAAATGGCCCCGATTGTTATGGGAGTCTTAAGGTTTTGTGCAGTAAAATTAGCAAAAATATATTCTCCATATTCATCACTATAGCAAGTGGTGTCACAACAGGATATTTCATTAGAGTAATAGATTGCAATACCACCCCCAACTTGGTGTGGTCTGCAGTTGTGTATTGCTGTGTATCCTGGTAGCGAGTAGATATATACTGTATTCTGCTTAAGCCAGGTTTCAGTAAGAACAATACATGTGAAGGTTGTCTTTAGGGAATCAAGGAGGGCAAGGTCATCATAGTGTTTGCTTAAGGATCGGACGTTGTAGTTAAGAACTTTTATACTTTTAGCAGAGTTTAGGACAGTGTTGGCTTGTGATGTTGTGTAGTAGAGGCAGTTACTTTCCAGTAAATTTTGATTGGGTGTATGTTTCATGGATTTTGAGAGAGGAAAGGGGAGGGATACGGATGAAGGCTATAGTGGCTACAATGTATAGGTCGAGATGTAGGAATCGAGTTTTGTATGGAGATAGGTGGGATCGGTTTTTTTCCTGAGAGTTACAGGAACATGACGGTAGGAAAGATGTTGGAGGTGGGAGGGGTGTGTAGCTAAATGGAAGGACTGGTCTCTGAGGGGAAGATATAGAGGGACAGGTTGAGGTGTGAGATAGGGTGCATGTGAGGTGGGGTGAGTGTGTTAGCATCATAGATGGTGTGTGTGGTTCATGTGGGGGTGGTGGTAGGGGAGACGGAGGACTTGTTCATACGTTTTGTATAAAGGGGACGAGTGACGAAATCATGGGTGCATACGGTTAGAGAGGGTGTGGATGTGTACTGGTCTGAAGGACAACAGAGGGGGGGGGATAGTGTTGTAGGACGTGGGGAAATATAGAGGTGGTTTTCCTATGGACGACATGGAATTTTTCATGATAAATGAATAGGAGATTTTGACTGTTGTAGGTGAAGCTTTGTCATAGCTTGGTGATATGTATAAAGGAAATTTTCACTGGTGACAAATACGAATATGTGTAAAGTTGTCATAGCATTAAAGTGTAGAGCACGTTTTTCATACTGTCTTAAGAAGAAAATTTTGTCATACATAAATGGTGTTTAATTTTGTCATGTGGATAGGGTATAATGTGTATTACATCTTATGTTCATATAGTAAGTATATAGCAGTAAGATTTTAGGTATTAATTGACTTAGTGATTAATTTTACTGTACAATTGGCCACCCAGCTCTTGACGGGTGCGGGTGTGCTGTTCCCTGGGCTGCCACCTAGCGGTGATCAACGACAACTTCATTTTCTGTAAACATGGCGACGGCGAGCAGACGCAGGATTAACACAGTCTGTATAGATATGGTGACAGGGTCTTTGCAACCGTCTACTGTGGCTACAGTTCTGCCAAACATAATAAGAGACGTTTATGGTTTGGAGACTACAGATTTGTATGGCGTGGCGCTCAACGGCGTTAATAGAGTCTTTGTAAAACTCTTAACGGCTGAGGTGTACGAAAGGACTGTCGACCGCCATCAAGACAGAGTCTATACGGTACATTCTGGCCTACAAGTGCGACTGAAGGACGTGTCGCATACTTACACTTGGATCAGGGTTAAGAACGTGCCGTTTGAATCGGACTCGGTGGACATCAGCCAAGTATTTGGAGCTTATGGCATTATGCATGCTGCCATGCCCGGGAAGTGGAGCGAGGGTCCGATGGTGGGCATTTTTGAGGGGACATACTCACTGAAAATGACATTACACAGGCCGATTCCATCTTACGTCGTACTGCCAGAATTTAGGACTCAGCTATACGTGACGTACATGGGACAGCGAAGGACCTGCAGGTTGTGCGGGGCATACGAGCATGTGGCTGCTGACTGCATGCGGAGGACGGGACAACGGGTGGATACTGGACGACGAGACCTGGAAGTAAGGACGCACGAGGTTGTGCAGGATCCGGTGGACGCTAAGGAGGCTGGAACTAGATTATGGAGTGAGATTGTTGATGGATCGCAGGTGTGTCATACGTTGCCAAAGATGTCTGTACAGGAGGCTGCTGCTGGTGGCGAGATGCACCCAGGCAACGGCGAGGATTCCCCTTTGGAGGAGGTATAACGGGAGATATTGGACGACCCGTTGCCAGTACTTAGTGTGGAGGCATGTGAAGGTTTGGATGCGGCAGTGAGTGTGGTGGATGAGTTGGTGAGTAGCAGTGTTGAGCAGCAGTCTTTAGTCAGAGAGCATGTATCGGTTGAGGTGCATCGGCAAGAGAGCGACGAGAGGGATGATAGTATGGAAGCGGTGCCTGGATCGAGGAAGGGGTCGGGCACAGTGAGTGATAGTGAAGATGTATTGACCCCAGCACAGAGGACAGGTAAAAAGTCGATGGTGGAGGTGGCGAGAAAGGACCTGGGAGTTTTGCATGATAGAGAAAAGGTCAAGGGTGGGAGGCAGTTGAGTAAAACAGGAGGTAAAGGGAAGGCGGTCTCGCAGCCTCCACCGCTGCCTAAGGGCAAACCCTCACAATTGTTTTCAAGTGTCTAACATTAAACGTAAATGGTCTGCGGGAGGAAATTAAAAGGGCATGGGTAGAATGCACATTGAGGAGGTATGGTGTGAATGTAGTCTTTTTACAAGAACATAATTTTCGGTGTGGAAGCGAGTTGCAGTTGAAGGGATATAAGGTGTATGCTGGTTCATCGGGAAATTAAAGGGTGGGGTGGCGGTAGCAGTCGCAGACTCTAACCCTTTTAAATTATATGCTTGGGAAGAGTGTGGGGGGTCGGATAGTGAGGGTAGAGGGGAGTGGGTGGAGTGCGGGTATGTTTCATGGGTGTATACATGCCGGCATAACATTCAAGGAAGGTGAAGGTGGAATTTGTAAGGAGGGCAGGGGTTTACCTGGGGTGTCGATAGTTGGGGGGGATTTTAACTGCATAATTTGGGAGAGGGATGTTGAGCCTAGGGGGCGGATGTGTGTTGGTTGAACTGAGGGATTTATTAAGAAGTGCGGGGTTGGGGATGTAGTTGGGGTAGGGGTTCAGGGAGCATACTTTTGTTAGGAGGGTTATGGGGCTAGGTTAGATAGGATTTATGTTTCCGGGTCTGTTGTGGTGGGTAGGATTAGTTATTTGGATGTGGGTTTTTCTGATCACAGGGGGGTGTTGGCTGAGGTAGATTGGTCAGGAGTAGCTAAGTGGTATAGGGGATATTGGAAATTGAATGTTAGGTTGTTATCGGGTGAGGATAAAAGGGTTGAGTTTGCGGGATGGTGGGGTAGGTTATGGGAACGAGGGCGACGGGAGGAAGATTTGGTGGGTTGGTGGGTGTAGGTGGGAAAACCACGCATACGAATGTTTTATCAGAGATTGGGAAAGGAGGAGGCGGAATGGCGATATGGGATGCAACGATATTTAGAAGGCCTGCTACAGAGTTGTTATGTAAGAGGGGGATATGCAGTTACGGAGGAGATTAGGGAATTGAAGAATAGGTTAATAGAAATACAGAATGAGAGGTTTGGGGCGTGTAGGATGAAGGCGGGTATAGATGATGTTTTGTGGGGGATAAACCCTCAAAATATGTGTTAGGTCAATGTAGAGTGCGTAGGGAGAGAAGGACAATGGAATATGTGGAAGTAGAGGAAAGTGCAGATGGTTATGAGCCAGGAATGAATATTAGAGGAACAGAGGCGATAGGGGTGTACGTGGACAAGTGGTTTCAGAGGTACCTGAGTAGTGTGGATGTGGAGTTGAAGGCTTGTAATAGTCTTACAGAGGGTATTGTGGGGAGGTTAGAGGAGGGGGATAGGGAGGGTATGGGGGGGTAATCAGCGAAGAGGAGGTATGGGAGGCAGTGAGTGGGCTTAGTAAAGGCAAAGCTCCTGGAATAGATGGGTTGGCAAATGAGTTTTATAGGGAACACTGGGATAGTATGAGAGGTTGTGTGGTGGAAGTGATGAATCGGATGAAAAGGGATAGGAGGATGGGGAAAGGGATGGGGATGGGTGTAATGGTCTTGGTGAAAAAGGGAAAGGTAGGTAATATGTTGAGTAATTACAGGCCACTGATGCTCATGAATGCAGACTATAAGATCTTTGCAAAAATATTGGGAAATAGATTGAAAAGGGTGCTTGAGAAGGTGATTGAAGGGGGGCAGGGGGGGATCCCAGGTAGAGGGTGCTTAAGGGACATGAGAGGATTAAGGGGTTTTAGATAGTGGTGGGGGGGGAGGCATCTTAGCTTTGGACTGGAAAGGGGCGTATGACAGTGTGGAACGTGAGGTGTTGTTTGAGGTGATGAGGAGGCAGGGTTTCGGGGAGGAGGTAGTGGATTGGGTTCGGGCATTATATGTAGGTGCTTGCATTAGAATACAGGTGAATGGCAGGCTTGGGGGTGTGGTGGAGATGGATAGGGGTCTGCGACAGGGTTGTCCCCTGTCGCAGATTCTCTTTGCATGCTTGCAAGATCCATTCTATAGATTAGTGGACGGTGGGGTACAGGGAGGGGGGGCGGAGGGATAGAGGGTGTTGTGGGTTATGTAGATGACACCACAGTTCTCTTAGGGAATGTGGTTGGTTTTGAGACGGTTCGGAGGTGTTTAAGGACTTTTTGTGAGGCCACTGGGATGAGCGTGAATGGTGCAAAGTCGAAAATGTTGGAGGTAGGATCCTGGGTGGTGGGGAGCTTGGGTCAGGGGTATGGGTGGTTCGTGGTGGATAGCATCACTATCTGTGGAATTGTATACATGAGGTATAGGCATCAGACGAGAGAGGTGAATTCAGGTCGAGTGGTGCAAAGGGCGAAGTTGTGTATGTCTGCATGGAGGCCGAGTGATCTCACTTTGTGACAGAGGGTACTTGCTGTCAATACATTGGTCTACAGTAGGATTTGGTATGTTGCTGGTGTGTACCCACTGTTGCAGGTGGATGTGAAAGAGTTGGAGCGTAGAGTATTCAAGTATATCTGGGCGAATGGGAGGAATTGGTTGCGGAAGGAAATTGTTAGGAACGGGGTAGGGATGGGTGGTTTGGGTTTAATTTGGTTGGAGCGGAGACTGGTGTGTATGTATGTGAGACGGTGCTTGGTGAGGAGAGGGGGCTTGGGGGAAAGGAGGAGGGTGGGGTGGGGGGTGTATTGAGGGAGATGAGTGAATGGTGGGGGGGAAAGGAGTTAGATTACTGTAGAGATTTGTTGAGGAATTTATTGGTAATTAAGGAACCGCATAAAATGAAGGTGAATAGGATGATGGGTCTTGGTGCGGAGGCTAAGGTTGTAGAGGGTGCAGCGGTGTTTCCAGTATATGATTGGGTTTGGATATGGAGGGGTTTTCGAGGACTTAGGTTACGCGCAAGAGATCGTGAACAGATGTACAGATTTTTACATTGGGCGGTATCGTCAAGGGCGGTATTATTCAGTATGGGGTTGGTACAGGAGGGCAGGTGTGAGAGGTGTGGTATGTTGGAAACTGTCTTGCATGTGATATATTTCTGTGAAGCTTTGGGGCCGGTGCGGGAGTGGATGGGGGGTATGCAAACTTGGGGGAGGGGGGATACAGTTGTTGAGGGCACTGTTCCTGGACTTGGGAGGATTGGATGACAGGGTTAGGAGAGGCCTAATGCATTGTTTGGTTGATTTCGTGTGTGGGTCATGGAGATTGAGGGAGGTGGGAATAAGGGAAAGAATTAGGGCATTGGCTGCGGTAATGTACCGTACGAAATGTAGAAACAGGCAGGTGTATGGGAGGGATTGGGATAAGGATTTTAGTTCGGCTTATAGGAATTTCCGGGTGGGAGAGTTATTAAGTGGGTTTGTAGGAGTTTAAGGGGGCTTGGCTCTGCGACTTGCTTGGGAATGTACGGTTGTGGCTTTGGTATGGCCTGGATGTTGCTTGTGATTGACTGAAGTTGGTACGGTTGGGGGGCGGTTTGGTGGGTGGGGACGGATGACCTTTATACTGGGTGACGGGAGACAGATGGGTTTGGGTGTGTATGTTGTGTGATAGAGTGGGGATGTGGATTTGGGTGTGTGGGTTATTTAAGGGGGTTGTAATTGGGGAAGAGTAAGGGTTTGTCCTGTTCAGTGCTGGGTGTTCAGTTATGGTGTAAGTGTGTTGATGTGGAGTGTTATTATTGAAGTTTGTGTATGGTCTGAGGTACTGAAACCTGGTTGATGGGTCTGTGGCCTTCAGGCAGATTCAAGACTTGGTGATGTTAGAGGACGGTAAAATGTTTGGTTACTGTCACATGAATTTGGTGTATTTTTTATATATTTTTAGTAGTTGTACTCAGAGATGACAAGGTTTGACTTGTCATGAGCAGTGGAACTGTGTTAATAATGAATAGGACAGGTGGTACTTGTGGTATCAAGTTTAGGGTGTGAGTGGGTATACGTGGAGTGCATGTCATCTGTATGATTGAGTATAATATATATTGTGCCTGTGTGTGGAATACTATAATAATTTGTGAGAAATGTACATTGGTTGGTGTACGACATTACTGTACCAGTGGATGTGGAGTGGTAATGGCTTGGAGCTCTTATCATATTGGAGTGGACAGATATGTGGTACACGGGACAGGATACAGTGGTGATTTACGCTATCTGTTTTATATATTGTACATCCATCATGATGTAATAGGGTCATACGTAGGTTGTTGGAAAATGATTCTGGTTAAATGTAATAGGTGCATATAATTGTATGCACATAGTGATTGGCGGGGATAGGGACTTTATTGTTCTATAATTGTTTTACTGGAGATTGATTATCTGTATGTTTTGTATTGATTTTGTAATTATTTGCATTAGTGATTGCGGTCACAGTTATTTATGGATATGTTTTGTAATTCTGTTTTAAAACCAATAAAATGTAAAAAAAATTTTTTTACTGGAGCAGTCGAAATGTTTAGGATCACCTTTTTGTGTACTGTGTGATGACACACAGTTTCGGGTAGCCTTAAAGGGGGGAAAAAGGGAGGGGGTGTTTAAGCACGTTTTGAGATTGAGGTTCAGGTATGAGCTGTAGTAAGAGCGGAGAGTAATCCTGTGTGTGTTATGATCTGTAATATCTAAAAGAAAGAGTGAATATATATAGTGATGTGCGTTGTCTACTATGTTAGGTAAATCATAAGTGTGGTTTTAATGTTATTGTGTAAGAAATAGTTACTTATATTATTGTTGTGTGGTACTGAAATGTACGGTATGTAAGTACAGATAAGAAGTTTTTTTTATATTTTATTATAAAAAAAACATATAACAGTACATGAACAAAAAGATTTTTACAAACTGTGCTTCACTATTGCTTCCAGAGCAACAAAATACAAAGTAAACCGCAAACAATTACCATCCCACTTTTGGTGTAGAACAGTAACACAAAAACAAACATTATATAATAAGAATTGTACATTACAATAAACAAAAGATCATTTCTTATTCTTCCATAAAGCTAATGCACATATAAATTAATGCATTATCCATACAAAATTCCATAATATATATAATATGTCTTGTCAATATAAACAAAAGTAAAGCCGCAACCGTGACCAATCCGCTTGTTGTGTTCTCACTATTGCATGAAACACTAGACTGTTTAAATACTATACATCATTAACACGCAACCCTGAACAACAGTGGTATTAAAACCTGAACATTAGTGCATTAATCTAAAACAATGATGTCATAACCAACAATAAGCCAGGTAACCAATACTATATCTATAATATATTTATTTGACATCTCGATACATTATGTCTCTACACAACTCGTGATAATGTCACCATCACGCCCCGAGACATCCATAATAATATATAAATGAAAAAGTTATCGCACTAGTACAATATAAGACGTCAGATTAGCCTAAACCCTACAATCATCCCCAAGAGTGCCAAAGTCTATTTAGCAGTAACACAAGAACTAACATTATATAATGAGAATAGTACACTACAATAATCAAAAGATCAGTTCATACATTTTCATAAAGCCTATGCCCATATTAAAGAATGCATTAACCGTACATACTTCCTTAGTATGTTAATATGATATGGAATATCACCTCTTAACAACTGAAACTCTTACAATATTGGTAGGAAAAATATCCTCTGATCCATTTGTTTCCCAACACATTAAAGCAATATAACATAATTTAAATACACCATTTAAAGGAACTAGCCTTGGCAGTTCCTATAAGAAACATGTCTTGAAAATTATAAAATATTAATAACACATCCTCTCAACACTTCCGGAAACCCCCGCTGGCGTACTCCATTTCCTTGAACAAGTCCTTCGTCACGTCATAATGTTAGTATAGTCCATTCTGATACACACTTTCATCCTCCTATTCCTATATCCCTCTTTCGCGTCAGTTGTCTTTACCCCATCTCTCAATAACAGAATATATTAGTCTCCAGTCTTCCACCTTCCCCCAATATCATACTGCTAGACTCCTAGAAACACATGCAACACAACATCTACCCCCACCCTACCTACTCCTATCCTTCAAAGAACCCAGTCCATTCCAACACTACATTTCAACATAATTTTTCTACCGTTAATGATCTATATCCCTCAGAAAAACTCGATGCCCATTTCCTCCATATAATATCCTGTTTCTACATATGGACCGATACACGCTACCTGCTAATGCTCTTACCCTACAGGCCCCACCCTCCTCCTGCATTCCCCACGATACGTACAAAAAATCCGCGACTACATACATGATTGCCCTTCCTACCTCCCTCGGTGTTCCCCCCACATCAAAACTTAAAGCCCTCATGAGCGAAAAATGTCTCCCCCCTCCCACCAATACTATCACCCTTGCAAGCCACAGCCTCACCACCTCTAAAGATTCACAAAAGTAGACAGCATGATACACTGTCTCCTCATCCCACCACACCACTGACATGCGTTCGTACTCACCAGTCCCATTCTATACAATGCCGACCTTGACGTCAATATACCCAATAAAAATCTATATACAAATTCCCTAACCCTTTTCCTGAAACGCATCTTTCTAAATTCCCCCCAAATTTCCATCCAATTATAAACCGGAAATTTTTCCTGCCCCTGCACTACCCCTCCCCTTTCACTCCCTCTTCCCAGCCTACCCACCTTTACCCTTTTTGGCTCCCTCTCTGCCAACAACTGCCTTGCCATATCTTCACACACCTGCAGATCTCTCCCCTCCCACCACTTTCGTACATCCTCCATGACCCTCCCTACACGTATTCCCCGCACCCCCCCCTTTTCTCAAAAAACACTGTTTTACATACACAGCTTTCACCCTACTTTCCAAGGGAATAAGTCCCAACCCACCTCGTCGGACTTTCATCATGACGACCTCCTTTCTTAGCTACGGCCTTCCATACCCCCACACATACCTTAACACTTTCCTTTGTAATTCTCTTACATCTTCCATCCTCAAAGGATACATGGCAGCCACATTCCACACATTACTATATACAAGAGTATTCACCACTACCACCCTCTGCATTAGCGTTACATCTCCCGGCCTCCATCCCCTCATTCTACCCAGAGCCCTACTCACCACCTCCACAGAGTTTACCTGCTTAGCCTCTTCCACATCCGCCATATACACTATTCCACAAATTTTAATCCTATCAACAGCATTCCATCCATACGCCTCTCCCAAGCCTCCTCCCACCCACATTCCCACTTCCAATAACTTAGATTTTGCACCATTGACCCTTGTGAAGGTTGTCGCCAATCTTCTCAGGAAAAGTATAATAGAAAAAGACTAATAACAAGAAAAATAAACACTTTATTTTAATAGAATGAAATTTAAATAATAAATACGTAAATATGATTATAATAATCCTATATTAAGAAAACTGAAACATGAAAACAAAAAATATATATATGATTCAAAGCTAAATATTTACAGCTGTGGTCTTAACACTGAAGCAATGAATCCCTGTGATGACTCCGTGGTGGTGGTATTGTTGTTGTTGCCTCGATGTTTTCCACAAATCCAACAGTTTTCCAAACTTCCACAATGTCATAAATGATGTCAGGGACTCAGTTGAAAGTTGTCCCCTAGTGACGTCCAGTTGCCTGATGTTTCTAGTGTGTACTGAGGTACTACTGGTGTAGTGCAGAATTGATGGAGTTACTCTGTTTCTCAATTGGTGAGTACGCCGGCCCCCCACTCAGCCTTGAATCCGATGATCCGAGCGGACACAGAGGACTGTGAATGAAACCACAATAATTACTCACCACTCTAGCATTAATTTACATAGTAGGCATAAGGCCTTTAAAAGAAATGGCGAAACTGTAATACATAACTATCAAAAAACCCAAAGGGAGGACATAGCAGAAGTGAATGTTGTTAAACATGAGTGAAGCTCCAAAATAATTAAAGAGTGAAGCTCTTGAACATAAAATAATGAAGATACGAGCAGCCGTGAAGTACTTACAGTGAGATCGAGCGTGGTTAGTCGAGTGATTTCAACCGGTGGCCGGAGCCTAGCATTACACCTCTCACCGGGTAAAAAGGGGGGTATAATAGCAGCGAGACACTCACCCCACCTTAACAAGCAAACTACCACTCAACCATCACTCTACATACCTTCACACTTTCATCACTCCTATCTATGGACTTTTCTCTCACACTCCCCCATACCAAGACTGCTATTCAAGGAACAGAAGTAGAAATTATGAGGTAAAAGTCCCCCCAAAAAATGAAAGTCGCATAAGTACAAATATTCTACTGACTGTCACGACTTAACCAGTCAGAGAAATAATTAGATGAACCATTGATATACACAATATGAAACTTAAAAGCCTGGAGTGCCAATGTCCACCTCAAGAGGCGACTGTTGGTTCCCTTAAAAGTTTCTAGGTATACCAATGGTTTATGGTCTGTTTCTAGAATGAATTCTTTCCCCAGTAAATAGAATTTAAGTTTGGAGATACCCCACACAAGGGCTAATCATTCCTTTTCAATAGTTGAGTATCTAGTTTCGGCCGGTAGAAGCTTCCGACTCAGGAAACATACAGGGAAAGGGGTACTGTCATGATACTGCAATAATACGGCACCTAAACCTGTATTGGAGGCATCAGTTCTTAAGCAAAAAGGTTTGCTAATATCTGGAATCTTAAGTATTGGACCTTTAGAGAATATTTCTTTAAGTTCATTAAACTTTTCTCGAGCTATGTCGGAAAGTTCAAGAGGCTCCCTCACAGACTTCTTAAGGTAGTCCGATAAACTTCCGGTGAGGTTAGTAATATTGGGATAAATTTAGCATAGAAATTAACAGAATCGAGGAAGCTACGCATGAGTTTCTTCGTTCTTGGGAATTTAAACTCTGTTAAGGCTTTGATTTTCTAGGGAAGAGGTTGCAAGGAGTTATCTGCTAGAACAAAGCCTAGATATCTAATCTGGTTGTATGCCAGAAAGCACTTCTTTGGTTTTGCAGTGAGGCCATGTGCACGTAACCTGCGCAAGACTGACGTTAAAGTCTGGATGTGTTCATCCCAAGTGGATGTCATGACGTAAATATTGTCAAAATAAACGGACACGTTAGGCATATCACCCAGAACTTTCTTCATCAGTCTTACGTAGGTAGCACAGGCTGTTACGAGACCAAAAGGCATTGTCCTATATTGCATGAGACCTTGGTGGGTAGGAAAGGCGGTGTACTGCTTGGATGAAGGCTCTAACTTAACTTGATGATATGCTTGTGCGATATCAATTTCTGTAAAGAAAGTGGCATCATAAAACTTATGGAGGTCGTTATCTATGATAGGCATAGGTTCAGCATCCCACCGAGTGATAGCATTCAGTCCTCTAAAATCGATAGCAAGTCTATAGGAATTATCTTTTCTTAACCATGACCACTGGTGAACAATATGAAGAAACTGAAGGTTCTATGATGTTAAGTTTTAATAATCTGTCTACTTCTCGGTCGAATGCCTCCCTAAGATGAACTGGCACAGGGTATAATTTACGTTTGATGGGAGTGTCTGTGACTAAGTTAATCTTATGGATAACCGTGGAGGTTAACCCAGGAATGTCAGTAAAGACATCTGAAAAAGCCTTTACACATTTAAGGAGATCATGTTTCTTGCCTCTGTCCAAGGAATCATTAATATTTAAGTTAGTAGGAACTGAGGGTTCTAGAGTTACAACATCAGGCAGTTCCTCATCTTCTACCTCAGATGTGTCAATAACACACACATTACACTCCTCCGTGATTGACTCATGTTTATGAGGAAAAACAACATCAAAAGTATTCAGACAATTTACAGTGTTTCTCCTGTAATACTTTTTAAGAATGTTTATATGATACAGCTTAGGCTTCCCCTTGACTTCAATGAGGTAATCAACCTTCCCACAAATCTTTAGTACTTTGTAAGGGCCTTTCCAGGCCACTAATAATTTATTTGCTTTTATTGGTAAAAGTACCAGAACTTCATCCCCTACATTAAAACTTCTCCTCTGACTCTTTGCATCAAAATAGGTTTTATATTGGTTCATGGACAAAGTTAAGTTTTGAGAAACTAAGTCAGAGGTCTCCTCCAGTTTAGATCTTAAGTCAAGGAGAAACTGATAAGAAGACTGAACCTCAGCACTTCCTTCTTCATTAGTCCATAAGTCATGAAGGATTGATAGTGGACCTCTGGCCTGTCTACCATAGAGAAGTTCAAAGGGTAAGAACCCTAATGAATCACTGGGAACTTCCCTCATGGCAAACAATGCACAGGGTAGGTAACGATGCCACTCCTTAGGTTTAAGGGAGCAAAGTTTCCTTAAAATGGACTTTAGGATGGAGTGTTGTCGCTCAATCCTCCCATTACAGCTGGGATGATATGGTGTGGTGAAAAGCGGTTTCACCCCCCAGAAGTTGATAAAGATGTTGCATAAGTTCGGAGGTGAACTGCGTTCCCCGGTCTGACAAAATCTCTCTGGGGATACCCACCCGTGAAAAGATGGACAAAAGGGCTTCTGCTACCTCTATAGTAGTAATTGACTTCAAGGGTACAGCTTCAGGAAAACTGGAAGCATAATCCACTAATGTAAGAATATATCTATGACCCCCAGATGAAAGTGGTGATAAGGGACCAACAATGTCAATGGCTACTCTCTCAAAGGGTACTGTAAAAATAGGCATTTTGACCATAGGTACTCGCCGGGTACCTCGGGAGGATGACAGTTGGCAAACCTTACAAGATCTACAATATAAAGTGATATCTGAGGACATTCTCGGCCAAAAATAGGTGTCCTTAATTTTATTTAAGATCTTACAGTGAGAGAAATGTCCAGCCACTGGTAGATCATGGGCCATTTTAAGAATGGTCTCCCTGCACTGGCTTGGGACAACTAGAGTGGAGTAGGCTATATCGTCTGAATGAGACTTAAATACCGATTTGTATAGAATACCTCTAATGTATTCAAATTTGTATGAAAAGTCTTTCCTTTGAATAACCTTATTTTTACTAGCTGAATCATGGCAATTCTGGAGAGAAGGGCAATTAAGTTGTAACTTGATAAAGTCATCCTTAGATATTTCCAAAGGTTTTAGGTCAGGAAAAATCAAAGGATGAATAGCAGGAGAAGCTAGTGCTTTGCTCTGTGTCCTAGTTAATACCTGGATAGATTCAGAGACAATATCATCACTTTCATCTAAAGAGTTAACAGGTGATCCTGCTACCTCGCTGTCGAGAGCACCATCATCTGTTCCTGCAGCCTCGGGAACAGAATTAGAGAGGGGTTTTTCTGAGTTTAAAGGAAGAGGAGCTGAAACACTTACGTCCCATGTGGGTAATGAAAGGTCCCCCTCTGAAGGGAGAACAGCACCTTTTACATTACCAATAAGTACTGAACATGAGGTGATGGGGCGAGTACGGCTTCGGACCACCCTGTAAACCATTTAGACCTAATGTAACAGCGGATGGTTGGGAATGTGTCCGATCGGCCCAAGTAGTCTGTAAGAATAGTGGAGGCATGAGTGGGTTTGAGATTAGGGAACAGTTTATCAGATATGACAATACATGTGCATCCTGTGTCTCTTAATATCGTAGATACATTAAGACCATTAACTGTCCCTGAACAGAAGGGTGCTCGTTCATTACAGTCTTTGAAACACCTACCAACTTGTTGAACTTTCTTCGAAGGGCAATCGGGGCGTTTATGCCCTTTCTTACCACACAAGTGACACACTGGGATAAATGATGTTGGTTTTCTTTCTACCAGAGGTTTAGTCTTCCTCACATCCGGTAATACTTTGCCTTTCGGGATCGATCCCTTCAGGTTCTTATAGGAATTATGGGCTTCCGCATACAAGTCAGCAGTCTCAGCAACTTCCGCAGCCATAATCAGATTACGTTCTCTAATGAAGGTTCGTATTTGGTGGGGCAGAGCCGTCAGGAACTGGTCGGCAACCATGAAATCTCTAAGAGATTCATAAGTGTGATCAATTCCTGCACTGTCTATCCAAAAATCAAACAACCGAAAGAGAGTAATCTGTAACTGCTGGAAATTCTGACCGTGTTGTAATGCGGCATACCTGAAATTCTTCCTGTAAGAGTTAGTGGTTTTCTGGTAGGCCTTAAGAATTGCCTTCTTCAACAGATTATAGTCACAAATGATATCATGTGACAAAGTTGCATAAATGTTCAAAGCTGTCCCTGAAAATAACATACCCAGCCTAGTAGCCCACGAATCAAATGGCCATTCACAGAGGGAAGCTGTATTTTCAAATCTGATAATATAAGAAGTTATGTCTTCCCCCTCTGTGAAGGGTGGTAAGTTGGGGGTGGGGGTATATGAAGGAGTGGGACGCTCCACTACGCCCTCATTTAATTTCTGCTGGGTAAAACCTAGTTTCTTATTCTCTAATTCTAGACGAGCTTTCTCTACTTCACGATCTTTCTCTTTTTCTCGTTCCTCACGTTCTCTAGCTTGTTGTTCCCGTATTTGGGCTCTTTCTTCACGATCAAGTCTATCACGTTCTTTTTTTTCTTCCCTTTCAATTTTTTCTTTCTCCTTTCTCTCTTCTCTCTCTCTCCTTTTTCTCTTTTCTTTCAATTCTCTCTCTCTCCTTTTTCTCTTCTTGTTCCCTTTCTAACTGTCTCTCTTGTCTTTCTCGATCTTTTTCTAACTGTCTCTCTTGTTTCTCTCTTTCAATTTCATTCTTTTTTTCCTGAATCTTAGCAGCTATGAAAGATTCCAAAGTTTTCCCCGTAATACCTAGCTTCATCCCAGCATTCATCCAGAACTGGTATTCCTCCATTCTAACCGGGATAACTTAACTTACTGGGTGAATGAAACAGATATAATAGAAAAAGGAGGGTTCAAATCCTGCTCCGCTACAACTGAACAAAAACCGGAGGGTTCAATCCCTACTTCGATTTATACCATATAATTTGACTGGAGGGTTCTATACCAGCTCCGACCAACCAGTAAGGAGAATGGGATCACTTGACCATCCACTCTTCCTACTATAATCAAGAGTGTCCTATGACAGTTCCCTTGATATAACATAAGAACTCAATGAAGAAGATTTATCACTGGAAAATCTCGGATCACTAGAGTCTATTCCTAAAATAATCTTCAAGCTCAAAACAAAGGTGGCAGAAGTAACTAGCACATCCTGCCTTGACTTGACTAACATAAACAAAGAGTAATTAACAATCACCAAATCCTTTAAATACCTTAACTGTAGTCCTACTATAGTAAATGAATACTTATGAAGGGTGGCAACCGTCTGTGGTGTGGAGCGGTTGAGGTTACACTGCGTCACTGTTGGCGGTGTTCCAAATACTGTAGCGCCAGCTCTGCCTGAGTAGCGTCGAATCTTGTTCGAGGTGTCGAAGCTTTGAGTCGAATCCTGGCAAGGTCGCCACTTGTGAAGGTTGTCGCCAATCTTCTCAGGAAAAGTATAATAGAAAAAGACTAATAACAAGAAAAATAAACACTTTATTTTAATAGAATGAAATTTAAATAATAAATACGTAAATATGATTATAATAATCCTATATTAAGAAAAATGAAAAATGAAAACAAAAAATATATATATGATTCAAAGCTAAATATTTACAGCTGTGGTCTTAACACTGAAGCAATGAATCCCTGTGATGACTCCGTGGTGGTGGTATTGTTGTTGTTGCCTCGATGTTTTCCACAAATCCAACAGTTTTCCAAACTTCCACAATGTCACAAATGATGTCAGGGACTCAGTTGAAAGTTGTCCCCTAGTGACGTCCAGTTGCCTGATGTGAGTCGCAAGATGGCAAGTCAGGTGATAGCACTGCTGACTCTCTTCTCTCTGTTTTTCTCAGCCCAGCCTTGGTGGTGTGCGGGTGCGACTGCTCTGGCACCTGGTGGTACCACCGCATATTACTGATTTTCACAAAGATGGCGGACAGGAGTAAGCGCCGAGTCAATACAGTCTGTGTTGAGGTATTGCAGGGGGCCATTTATCCCAGCAATGCGGATGTACTGTTACCAGCGATAATATGTGACACCTATGGAATATCGCATAGTGAATTGTGTGGATTGGCATTGAATGGTTCTTCCAGAATCTTTGTGAAATTCCTGGAGAGCAGTGTTTATGACCGGGTGGTGGAGAGATACCAAGAGCAGAGGATTGAGATCACCTCCAGTTTAGTGGTACGACTTCGGGATGTTTCCAGCTACTATACTTGGATAAGACTTCGGAATGTGCCTTTTGAGGCGAGTGAGGCTGATGTCAGGGAAGCATTTAGCCGGTACGGGGTTGTTCATGCTGCCTCGGTTGGACGGTGGGCTCAAGGTATTTATGCTGGGCTGTTGGAGGGTTCATATTCCCTGAAAATGACCTTAAGGAGCCAGATTCCGTCCTATGTCACCATGGATGGATTTCGTACACAAGTCTACGTTACATACGCTGGGCAACAGAGGACTTGTAGGATATGTGGTTCGGCGGCGCATATGGCGGCAACTTGTGACAAGAGGATGGAGCAGCAGCGACCCAGTCGTGTTGATGTTTTGCAGAAGGAGAATGTTGTGGTT
>WNWK01017136.1:25000-43109 GCA_009830355.1 Cherax destructor | reverse complement strand
GATGTTACAGTGAGGGGGGATGTTACATGTGAGTATTGATGTTACATGGGGGGGTGGGGATGTTACAGGGGAATTTTAATTTGATTTTTACAGGGAGGGGGGATGTTAATGTGAGTGTTGATGTTACAGGGAGTGGGGATGTTACATGTGAGTGTTGATGCTACATGTGAGTATTGGGATGTTACATGTGAGTGGGGATGTTACATGTGAGTATTGATGTTACATGTGAGTGGGGATGTTACATATGAGTGATGTTACATGTGAGTGGGGATGTTACATGTGAGTATTGATGTTACATGTGAGTGGGGATGTTACATATGAGTGATGTTACATGTGAATGGGGAAGTTACATATAATTGGTGATGCTGCATAAGAGTGGTAGTGTTACACATGAGTGGTGAAGTTTCATATGAGTGGTGATACCACGTGTGAGTGGTGGTATTACATGTTATGTGAATGGTGGTGTAACCTGTGAGTTGTGATGTTGTTTAAATGTGGTTATTTTAGGTGCGTGTGGTGACGTTACGGGTAAATGATGATGTTAGGTGTGAAAGATGATGTTACAAGTGATCGGTGATATTATGAGTGAGTGATGTTGTGGCTGACCGTTGACGTTACTGGTGAATGGTGATTGTGTGGTGAGTGGTGATGTAATGGGTGAGCGGTGATGTTACAGGTGAGTGATATGGCTAAGTGATGATGTTATGGGTAAGCGATGATCTTTGAGGTTGATCAGTCATGTTTCAGACGTGTTGTGTCGTCACTCAGTATGGCGGTGTTACTAATAAGTGATGTTATTATGGTGAGAATGTTTACATAATATACTTCATTTAATTCTTATCGGCTACATGATAGTCGCTAACCTCTGAATCCAACGTGGTAATAACATCACAGAATCCTTATTCCTATGTTATAACCTCAGAGATAAACTTTATTTAGTTTATATTCGCTTAAGAATAAGTATTTTATAAGCCTATTTTTCATTGCAGTTTAAATATGAATCAGAATCTTCAAAATATTTAAAAAAGTAATAAATCAACAGAATATTATTATTATCTTTTAGGTTCATAAACATAGTTTACTAATGAAGATAAACTCATTATAAATTAGCTAATAGCTAATTTCGATCATTTAGTAATTATCCATTTATCACCTAACAATATACATTAGACAGTTCACTAATTCATATAGTTAAAACCTCATATCTCCACTCAGTGTATACTTACCATATAGTATGTGTCACGTTAATGTGAATTACATTTGCCACTGACACACAGAACATGTGTCGTTAATACCACGATACTAACATGTGTCGTTAATACCACGATACTAACATGTGTCGTTAATACCACGATACTAACATGTGTCGTTAATACCACGATACTAACATGTGTCGTTAATACCACAATACTAACATGTGTCGTTAATACCACGATACTAACATGTGTCGTTAATACCACGATACTAACATGTGTCGTTAATACCACGATACTAACATGTGTCGTTAATACCACGATACTAACATGTGTCGTTAATACCACGATACTAACATGTGTCGTTAATACCACGATACTAACATGTGTCGTTAATACCACGATACTAACATGTATCGTTAATACCACGATACTAACATGTGTCGTTAATACCACGATACTAACATGTTCGTTAATACCACGATACTAACATGTGTCGTTAATACCACGATACTAACATGTGTCGTTAATACCACGATACTAACATGTGTCGTTAATACCACGATACTAACATGTGTCGTTAATACCACGATACTAACATGTGTCGTTAATACCACGATACTAACATGTGTCGTTAATACCACGATACTAACATGTGTCGTTAATACCACGATACTAACATGTGTCGTTAATACCACGATACTAACATGTGTCGTTAATACCACGATACTAAGAGAACCAATCATCGTACGAATTGCTCTACATTATTCACTCTCGAGGAGAGAACATTCTGACTCACTTCCGTGACTTCCTCAGCTGACGTCTTTGAGTCCTTGACAACAGTAGGAGACACATTCACACACTTCACAGGTCTGGTCAGCGAGACTCACATGTATCCTGAGGTCTGGTCAGTGAGACTCACATGTATCCTGAGGTCTGGTCAGCGAGATTCACATGTATCCTGAGGTCTGGTCAGCGAGACTCACATGTATCCTGAGGTCTGGTCAGTGAGACTCACATGTATCCTGAGGTCTGGTCAGGAAGACTCACATGTATCCTGAGGTCTGGTCAGCGAGACTCACATGTATCCTGAGGTCTGGTCAGCGAGACTCACATATATCCTGAGGTCTGGTCAGGGAGACTCACATGTATCCTGAGGTCTGGTCAGTGAGACTCACATGTATCCTGAGGTCTGGTCAGGGAGACTCACATGTATCCTGAGGTCTGGTCAGGAGACTCACATGTATCCTGAGGTCTGGTCAGGAGACTCACATGTATCCTGAGGTCTGGTCAGTGAGACCTACATGGATCCTGAGGTCTGGTCAGTGAGACTCACATGTATCCTGAGGTCTGGTCAGTGAGCTCAATGTATCCTGAGGTCTGGTCAGTGAGACTCACATGTATCCTGAGGTCTGGTCAGTGAGACTCACATGTATCCTGAGGTCTGGTCAGCGAGACTCACATGTATCCTGAGGTCTGGTCAGGGAGACTCACATGTATCCTGAGGTCTGGTCAGTGAGACTCACATGTATCCTGAGGTCTGGTCAGGAGACTCACATGTATCCTGAGGTCTGGTCAGGAGACTCACATGTATCCTGAGGTCTGGTCAGTGAGACTCACATGTATCCTGAGGTCTGGTCAGGAGACTCACATGTATCCTGAGGTCTGGTCAGTGAGACTCACATGTATCCTGAGGTCTGGTCAGTGAGACTCACATGTATCCTGAGGTCTGGTCAGTGAGACTCACATGTATCCTGAGGTCTGGTCAGTGAGACTCACATGTATCCTGAGGTCTGGTCAGTGAGACTCACATGTGTCCTGAGGTCTGGTCAGTGAGACTCACATGTATCCTGAGGTCTGGTCAGTGAGACTCACATGTATCCTGAGGTCTGGTCAGTGAGACTCATATGTATCCTGAGGTCTGGTCAGTGAGACATGTATCCTGAGGTCTGGTCAGTGAGACTCACATGTATCCTGAGGTCTGGTCAGTGAGACTCACATGTATCCTGAGGTCTGGTCAGTGAGACTCACATGTATCCTGAGGTCTGGTCAGAGAGACTCACATGTATCCTGAGGTCTGGTCAGTGAGACTCACATGTATCCTGAGGTCTGGTCAGCGAGACTCACATGTATCCTGAGGTCTGGTCAGTGAGACTCACATGTATCCTGAGGTCTGGTTAGGGAGACTCATATGTATCCTGAGGTCTGGTCAGCGAGACTCACATGTATCCTGAGGTCTGGTTAGGGAGACTCACATGTATCCTGAGGTCTGGTCAGTGAGACTCATATGTATCCTGAGGTCTGGTCAGGGAGACTCATATGTATCCTGAGGTCTGGTCAGTGAGACTCACATTGAGATTCACATGTATCTTGAGGTCTGGTCAGTGAGACTCACATGTATCCTGAGGTCTGGTCAACGAGGCTCACCTGTATCCTGAGTCTGATCAGTGAAACTCATATATATCCTGAGGTCTGGTCAGTGAGACTCATATGTACCCTGAGGTCTAGTCAGTGAGACACATTCTAAGGTCTAGTCAGTGAGACACATTCTAAGGTCTAGTCAGTGAGACACATTCTAAGGTCTAGTCAGTGAGACACACATCATGAGGTCTAGTCAGTGAGACACACATCATGAGGTCTAGTCAGTGAGACACACATCATGAGGTCTAGTCAGTGAGACACATTCTAAGGTCTAGTCAGTGAGACACACATCATGAGGTCTAGTCAGTGAGACACACATCATGAGGTCTAGTCAGTGAGACACACATCATGAGGTCTAGTTAGTGAGACACACATCATGAGGTCTAGTCAGTGAGACACATTCTAAGGTCTAGTCAGTGAGACACACATCCTGAGGTTTAATCAGTGAGACACACATTCTAAGGTCTAGTCAGTGAGACACACATCCTGAGGTCTAGTCAGTGAGACACATTCTAAGGTCTAGTCAGTGAGACACACATCCTGAGGTCTAGTCAGTGAGACACACATTCTAAGGTCTAGTCAGTGAGACACACATCCTGAGGTCTAGTCAGTGAGACACATTCTAAGGTCTAGTCAGTGAGACACACATCCTGAGGTCTGGTCAGTGAGACACACACATCCTGAGGTCTAGTAAGTAAGTGTCAACGCCCTCGCAACTCGGTTCATGACCCGGCCTTCCGGTTGATTAGGGCCTGATCAACCAGGCAGTTATAGCTGGCCTTACGTAATCCGACGTGAGCCACAAGCTCGTGTCGGTCTAGTTCCCTGTCCAGCTCCCTGAAGACAGCCAGGGGTCTGTTGGTAATCCCAATTATGTATGCTGGGAAGCAGTTGAACAGTCTTGGATCCCTGACATTTATTTTGTTGTCTCTTAGCGTACTCGTGGTTCCCCTGCTTTTCACTTGGGGGATGTTGCATCTTCTGCCAAGTCTTTTGCTTTCGTAGGGAGGGATTTCCGTGTGCAGATTTGAGACTAGTTCCTTTAGAATTTTTCAAGTGTAAATTATCATGTATGTTTCTCGCCTGCGTTCCACGGAGTACAGGTCAAGGGATTTCAACTGTTCCCAGTAATTTAGGTACTTTATGGTATTTGTACATGCAGTGAAAGTTCTCTGTATATTCTCCAAGTCTTAAATTTCGTCTGCCTTGAAAGGGGCTGTGAGTGTACAACAGTATTTCATTCTAGAGACACAAGCGATTTGAAGAGAATCGTCACTGGCTTGGCATCCCTAGTTTTGTAGGTTCTCATTATTCATCCTATCATTTTCCAATCAGATGTGGTAGAGACATTGTTGTGATCTTTGAAGGGAGATTCTCTGACATTATCACTCCCAGGTCCTCTACATTAGTTTCTCGCTCTATTGTGTAGTTGGGATTTGTTTTATACTCCTATCCAGTTTTTATTTCCTCGAGTTTTCCATAGTGGAGTAACTGAAATGTGTCTCATTGAACTTCATATTGTTTTCTGACATAAAGCACATGAGTTCTTTATCCTCAGTTATCTTGGAAGTAAACTATTTAGATATCCTTATGTGTAGCCTCATTATTTATTGAAGAATCACAAAAACTGTTTGATATTATACAAGAAGTCGTAAGTAGGATTTCTTTGAAATTCATCTTTTATTTTATTTATTTTATTGAAAATTTCTAAAAGCAATTCTAAATAATCAAATTTAAAAACAAAGATGAATTTTCATACCTTTACCTAATTTAAAAAGTCAGTCAACTCATTGTTAATTATGTGAATTAATCTACAACTATTCCCGAGTCCAGTTTTACTTCTGCTCCTGCGTGAGTGTGCATGCGTGAGTGTGCATGCGTGAGTGCTCCTGCGTGAGTGTGCATGCGTGAGTGTGCATGCGTGAGTGAGCCTGCGTGAGTGTGCATGCGTAAGTGCGCCTGCGTGAGTGTGCATGCGTGAGTGTGCATGCGTGAGTGTGCATGCGTGAGTGTGCATGCGTGAGTGTGCATGCGTGAGTGTGCATGCGTGAGTGAGCCTGCGTGAGTGTGCATGCGTGAGTGCGCCTGCGTGAGTGTGCATGCGTGAGTGTGCATGCGTGAGTGTGCATGCGTGAGTGTGCATGCGTGAGTGTGCATGCGTGAGTGCGCCTGCGTGAGTGTGCATGCGTGAGTGAGCCTGCGTGAGTGTGCATGCGTGAGTGCGCCTGCGTGAGTGTGCATGCGTGAGTGTGCATGCGTGAGTGTGCATGCGTGAGTGCGCCTGCGTGAGTGTGCATGCGTGAGTGCGCCTGCGTGAGTGTGCATGCGTGAGTGCGCCTGCGTGAGTGTGCATGCGTGAGTGCGCCTGCGTGAGTGTGCATGCGTGAGTGCGCCTGCGTGAGTGTGCATGCGTGAGTGCGCCTGCGTGAGTGTGCATGCGTGAGTGCGCCTGCGTGAGTGTGCATGCGTGAGTGTGCATGCGTGAGTGCGCCTGCGTGAGTGTGCATGCGTACTCACCTATTTGTACTCACCTATTTGTGGTTGCAGGGGTCGATTCATAGCTCCTGGCCCCGCCTCTTCACTGATTGCTACTAGGTCCTCTCTCTCCCTGCTCCATGAGCTTTATCAAACCTAGTCTTAAAACTATGTATGGTTCCTGCCTCCACTACGTCGCTCTCTAGGCTATTCCACTTCCTGACAACTCTATGACTGAAGAAATACTTCCTAACATCCCTTTGACTCATAGGAGTCTTCAACTTCCAATTGTGACCCCTTGTTTCTGTGTCCCTCTCTGGAACATCTTGTCTCTGTCCACCTTATCTATTCCTCGCAGTATTTTATATGTCGTTATCATGTCTCCCTAACCCTCCTGTCCTCTAGTGTCGTCAGACCGATTTCCCTTAACCTTTCTTCGTAGGACAATTCCCTTAGCTCTGGGACTAGTCTTGTTGCAAACCTTTGCACTTTCTCTAATTTCTTGACGTGCTTGACCAGGTGTTGGTTCCAAACTGGTGCTGCATACTCCAGTATGGGCCTGACGTATATGGTATACAGAGTCTTGAATGATTCCTTAGTGAGGTATTGGAACGCTATTCTTAGGTTTGCCAGCCGCCCGTATGCTGCAGCAGTTATCTGATTGATGTGTGCCTCAGGAGATGTGCTCGGTATTATACTCACCCCAAGATCTTTTTCTTTGAGTGAGGTTTGCAGTCTTTGGCCACCTAGACTATACTCTGTCTGCGGTCTTCTTTGCCCTTCCCCGATATTCATGACTTTACATTTGGCAGGGTTAAATTCAAGGAGCCAGTTACTGGACCAGGCTTGCAGCCTGTCCAGGTCTCTTTGTAGTCCTGCCTGATCCTCGACTGATTTGATTCTTCTCATTAACTTCACATCATCTGCAAACAGGGACACTTCTGAGTCTATCCCTTCCGTTATGTCATTCACATATACCAAAAACAGTACAGGTCCTAGGACTGACCCTTGTGGAACTCCACTCGTCACAGGTGCCCATCTGACATCTCGTCACGTACCATGACTCGTTGTTGCCTCCCTGTCAGATATTCTCTGATCCATTGCAGTGCTTTTCCTGTTACGTGTGCCTGTTCCTCTAGCTTTTGCATTAACCTCTTGTGAGGAACTGTGTCGAACGCCTTCTTGCAGCCCAAAAAAATGCAGTCTATCCACCCTCTCTCTCGTGTCTTACTTCTGTTACCTTGTCATAAAACTCCAGTAGGTTTGTGACACAGGATTTTCCTTCCCTGAAACCGTGCTGGTTGTCGTTTATAAGCTTGTGTCTTTCTAGGTGCTCCACCACTCTCCTCCTGATGATCTTCTCCATGACTTTGCATACTATACACGTCAGTGACACAGGTCTGTAGTTTAATGCCTCGTGTCTGTCTCCTTTCTTAAAAATTGGGACTACATTTGCCATCTTCCACGCCTCAGGTAGTTGCCCAGTTTCAATGGATGTGTTGAAGATTTGTGTTAGTGGCACACACAACATCTCTGCTCCCTCTCTAAGGACCCACGGAGAAATGTTGTCCGGTCCCACCGCTTTTGAGGTATTGAGTTCACATAGCAGCTTCTTCACCTCCTCCTCGGTTGTGTGTATTTCATCCAGCACTTGTTGGTATACCTCCCTATTCTGAATTCCTGGAGTCCTACCTGTCTCCTGTGTAAATACTTCTTTAAATCTCATGTTGAGTGCGCCTGCGTGAGTGTGCATGCGTGAGTGCGCCTGCGTGAGTGTGCATGCGTGAGTGCGCCTGCGTGAGTGTGCATGCGTGAGTGCGCCTGCGTGAGTGTGCATGCGTGAGTGCGCATGCGTGAGTGTGCATGCGTGAGTGTGCATGCGTGAGTGCGCCTGCCTGAGTGCGCCTGCGTGAGTGTGCATGCGTGAGTGCGCCTGCGTGAGTGTGCATGCGTGAGTGTGCATGCGTGAGTGCGCCTGCGTGAGTGCGCCTGCGTGAGTGTGCATGCCTGAGTGTGCATGCCTGAGTGTGCATGCGTGAGTGCGCCTGCGTGAGTGCGCCTGCGTGAGTGCGCCTGCGTGAGTGTGCATGCGTGAGTGCGCCTGCGTGAGTGCGCCTGCGTGAGTGCGCCTGCGTGAGTGCGCCTGCGTGAGTGTGCATGCGTGAGTGCGCCTGCGTGAGTGTGCATGCGTGAGTGCGCCTGCGTGAGTGTGCATGCGTGAGTGTGCATGCTTGAGTGTGCATGCGTGAGTTTGCATGCGTGAGTGTGCATGCGTGAGTGTGCATGCGTGAGTGTGCATGCGTGAGTGCGCCTGCGTGAGTGTGCATGCGTGAGTGTGCATGCGTGAGTGTGCATGCGTGAGTGCGCCAGCGTGAGTGTGCATGCGTGAGTGTGCATGCGTGAGTGTGCATGCGTGAGTGCGCCAGCGTGAGTGTGCATGCGTGAGTGTGCATGCGTGAGTGTGCATGCGTGAGTGCGCCAGCGTGAGTGTGCATGCGTGAGTGTGCATGCGTGAGTGCGCCTGCGTGAGTGCGCCTGCGTGAGTGCGCCTGCGTGAGTGTGCATGCGTGAGTGTGCATGCGTGAGTGTGCATGCGTGAGTGTGCATGCGTGAGTGCGCCTGCGTGAGTGTGCATGCGTGAGTGTGCATGCGTGAGTGCGCCAGCGTGAGTGCGCCTGCGTGAGTGCGCCTGCGTGAGTGTGCATGCGTGAGTGTGCATGCGTGAGTGTGCATGCGTGAGTGCGCCTGCGTGAGTGCGCCTGCGTGAGTGTGCATGCGTGAGTGTGCATGCGTGAGTGCGCCTGCGTGAGTGTGCATGCGTGAGTGCGCCTGCGTGAGTGCGCCTGCGTGAGTGTGCATGCGTGAGTGTGCATGCGTGAGTGTGCATGCGTGAGTGCGCCAGCGTGAGTGCGCCTGCGTGAGTGCGCCAGCGTGAGTGCGCCTGCGTGAGTGTGCATGCGTGAGTGTGCCTGCGTGAGTGTGCATGCGTGAGTGTGCATGCGTGAGTGCGCCAGCGTGAGTGCGCCTGCGTGAGTGCGCCAGCGTGAGTGCGCCTGCGTGAGTGCGCCTGCCTGAGTGTGCATGCGTGAGTGCGCCTGCGTGAGTGTGCATGCGTGAGTGTGCATGCGTGAGTGCGCCTGCGTGAGTGTGCATGCGTGAGTGCGCCTGCGTGAGTGCGCCTGCGTGAGTGCGCCTGCGTGAGTGTGCATGCGTGAGTGTGCATGCGTGAGTGTGCATGCGTGAGTGCGCCAGCGTGAGTGCGCCTGCGTGAGTGCGCCAGCGTGAGTGCGCCTGCGTGAGTGTGCATGCGTGAGTGCGCCAGCGTGAGTGCGCCTGCGTGAGTGCGCCTGCGTGAGTGTGCATGCGTGAGTGTGCCTGCGTGAGTGTGCATGCGTGAGTGTGCCTGCGTGAGTTATCATCGGTTATCATCGCGATATTGCACAAAATCATACTCCCATATGGACATTCTCTTAGTGAAGAAATTATAAAATTGGATGGTAAATAAAAATATGACTTAAAGGAGTCACCTTACACCATAAAATCACTAAAAAAAAAAGCCTCCAAAAGATAATATTGATCTTTGCTCAAAGTATCAGCATATCAAACACTGCTCCTCCAAAACCGGTATTTTTTTTTATTTTATTGATTCAAGCTAAATTCTTCACAAAAGCTGTTTAGGGTAGGATTATGTTTTGTTAGATCAGTTAAAAAATAAACCATTTTTGAACACCACATAAATGGAGCGAGTGAGATTCAGTAATAGTTTTATAAACTCTCTTAAACATAGAGATGTCAGACTGATCCGTCAGACACAGCATGTTGTAGTTTAAACCTTTAAACATTACAGGTGATTGTCTAATTCCAAGTGACATTGCAGGTGGTAGTGAGTCTGAACCCGTCCAACCAGCTGGTGGCGACCAACGAGGTGCCCGCTGGACTAAGGACAAAAGGTGTCTATTTCCTAAAAGCCAGTAACGTCCCTCTTGTCCGGGAAGAAGACACAAGCAACGTACGCGATCATGTCATTTTCGGCGACATTTCTCCACAACCTCTCGATCAGCTCTCCACTCTCATTGAGGAGGTGAGGACGGCGATAAAGATGAGAGAGAGATTGATAAGTAGATAGATAGGAAGATAGATAGGTAGATAGGTAGATAGATAGGTAGATAGATAGGCAGATAGATAGGTAGATATATAGGCAGATAGATAGGTAGATATATAGGTAGATAGATAGGTAGATATATAGGTAGATAGATAGGTAGATATATAGGTAGATAGATAAGTAGATAGATAGGTAGATAGATAGGTAGATAGATAGGTAGATAGATAAGTAGATATATAGGTAGATAGATAGATAAAGAGATAGATAGGTAGATAGATAGATAGATAGATAGGTAGATAGATAGATAAGTAGATAGATAGATAGATAGATAGGTAGATAGATAGATAGGTAGATAGATAGATAAGTAGATAGATAGATAAAGAGATAGATAGATAAAGAGATAGATAGGTATATATATAAAGAGATAGATAGATAAAGAGATAGATATATAGATAGATAAAGAGATAGATAGATAAAGAGATAGATAGCTAGATAGATAGATAGAGAGATAGATAAATAGATAGATAAAGAAATAGATAGATAGATAGATAGATAGATAGATAGATAAAGAGATAGATAAAGAGATAGATAGATAGATATATAGATATATAGATAAAGAGATAGATATATAGATAGATAAAGAGATATATAGATAGATAGATAGATAGATAGATAGATAAAGAGATAGATATATAGATAGATAGATAGATAGATAGATAAATAGATAGATAAATAGATAGATAGATAGATAGATAGATAGATAGATAGATAGATAGATAGATAGATAGATAGATAGATAGATAGATAGATAGATAAAGAGATAAATAGATAGATAGATAGATAGATAAAGAGATAGATAGATAGATATATAAAGAGATAGATAGATAGATAGATAAAGAGATAGATAGATAGATAAAGATATAGATAGATATATAGATAAAGAGATAGATAGATAGATAAAGAGATAGATAGATAGATAGATAGATAAAGAGATAGATAGATAGATAGATAAAGAGATAGATAGATAGATAGATAGATAAAGAGATAGATAGATAAAGAGATAGATAGATAGATAGGTAAAGAGATAGATAGATAGACATATAAAGAGATAGATAGATAGATAGATAGATAGATATATAAAGATATAGATAGATAGACATACAAAGAGATAGATAGATAGATAGATAAAGAGATAGATATATAGATAGATAGATAGATAAAAAGATAGATAGATAGATAGATAGATAAAGAGATTGATAGATAGATAGATAAAGAGATTGATAGATAGATAGATAAAGAGATTGATAGATAGATAGATAAAGAGATAGATAGATAGATAAAGAGATAGATAGATAGATAGATATATAAAGAGATAGATAAAGAGATAGATAGATAGTAGATAAAGAGAAGAGAAGAAAGAGATAGATGAGATAGATATATAAGAGATAGATAAGAGAGAGAGATAGATAGAAGAAGAGAAGGGGAGAGAGGAGAGAGAGAGAGAGGGGAGTACGTGGACCCATAACTAAAATTAATCTCAACATAAATGACATTAATTCTCCACCAGGTGATTATACCGATGTTGGAGAATCCGGCGAACCGAACAGGATGGCCGGAGATGGTGTGCGAAGACTTGTCCCACCAGTTGTACTCACTCCGGGGCACTGTGTATCGCATGTGGGGTCAGCTGCGAGGCCAGACACTCCTCCCGCTGCCCTTCGGCCTCGACACCTTGGAGAAGGCTGAGAGGCACGCCCTCGACACGTAGGTGCCTGGTGTGTCCTGTATTTTCACAACTTAGTCACATAGGAGGGTGGTGTGTTTATTACGTCATGGCCTCAACAGGTAGCAGCCATATTTCGCTTTGTGTTTTTGCCCTCGACACGAAGGTGTATGAAAGTACTTGTTACTTCAAGCCCTCGTGAAGTACGTGATTGTCTTATCTCTTCATATATTATACTTCTTTATGCTTTCACCAATTAATTCCCAATATCTGTTAAGGATAATTTTTTATTTGTGACTTACATAAAATAAGCTAACTCAAACATTTCTCTAGGTTCAGAGACTACATTAGTTGTATCAAGAAAGATGTGGTGCCCTGGGAGAGGATAGTTGCGTCACAGTCGGTGACAGCTGGTACAGTTTGTCACTTGTTATCACTGTAGATGAATGCTAAAATACAGGTCCTGAACCTCGGTTCAATTCCTCGCTTTTTATTCTATTTATTTCATATAAATATACACCCCCCTACACCCACACACAGTTTGCATAATTAAATACATGGGCTGCCATTGATACCTTCTGCCTTTTCTCAGAAAATTTCTCCGCCTATCTTTTGCTGTCTTGCAACATTGCATAGCTCCTGGCGACGCGAAAGATCTAGAGCTGAAAATTTTCATTCCCATGTACCTTAGACTTCGCAGGAAAAGCAAAATATTTACATACAATCTCAGACTGGAGGAGGCTCGAGTACAGTACTGTACACACCATGTACCCCGGCCGGATGCTGGCTGCTTTAGATCCAACGCTTAGCGTGGCTGGGCGCCAAAGTATTGTCCGGAGTGGCATGGTGTGTACAGTAATGCGTAGTTTGTCCCAAAACTCGTATGCTACTGTTGTTGTGTGTCACGTACCAGGGGCGAGATGACAGATTCACAGTTGAAGAGTGCCATCGAGGGAGTAGTGATCAAGTGGGTGCACCAAGTAGAGGAGGTGCTCACGCAGGACACTGAAGACCTAGCTGCTCCTGATTACTTTCCCAAGCCTTTGGAGGAGATCACCTTCTGGAGCAAACGTCGTGAAAACCTCACTCACATTTCTAACCAGCTTAAGGACAAGAAGGTAGCAATCGTTGATGTTTTTGTGAGTTATTTGTCACTTTTTTCTTGCAGTGGACTGGAATAGATATCCATACCATTAACTGCTCTCCCGACATTTTGTCAAGGAATAAATGTATTTTTTTTTTATTTGATAAGAAAGTAATTGGTTGATATTTTTAGGTAATTAAAAAGGCACTTAGTCAGTATGAATTACTCTTACAATCTCGTAGAAGAAATGATATAGATTACAATTAAGACAACCGTAGATGAATTACTTTAGTTCGTATGTCACTGGGTTTTGATATAGATTCTGACTGTATAGTTCTATTTAGTTCATTAATAAACTTTTGTGTGAAACTTAAGTAAACATATACACATCTTTGTATTATAACACTATTTACAATAATGTAATTTTTCAGCGTTTGAAAAATATGATTTTTTATCAGAAAGTTTCATTAAAACGAATGAAAACTTAAAACATTGTCTTGTTAACAGAGTATCAGATATAACCGTTTCTGAGTGAAAAGTATTGTAAGATACTTAGTTAAGGTATCTGTATGTTCTCACTTACAGGTGCGAATGATGTCAAACATTCTGGAGGTGACTGAGTCTGCCTACTACCCCGCCTTCGTCAAAATGTGTGCTGACGTGGCTATGGGTAAGCATATGGATTAAGCTACAACACATGGGCTATGCCTCTTAACCACCAAAAGACTGGTATGAGACATTCCTATTTCTTTATTACCTACGACATAGCGTTTACATTGAAGATGTTCCTTATTATATTCATTTTTCCGTTTATATTTGTGTCCTGTTGTCCAAGTATGGTTTCTGTCAAGGTGTACATTCTCCCTGTCGATACCTCTTGACTTTCATGGTATCTTCACGGTTCCATTATCTATTACGTTATCAGTTCAGATGAAGGTCTAGGTCTTGGGGACCACTGACGGAAAGTCTTTGATACTGACCAAGGTTTCTTTCATATTTTTTGTGTGTGAACATTACATTGGTGTGACCTTTTCTAACACTGGCCACACTAAACAACTTTATTATAATGACTGTATCCTTGTTATTCTATTGTTTGGAAAGCGTTGCTTGAGCTACTAATGTTTTTTTTTTTTAATAACACATCGGCCGATTCCCATCAAGGCAGGGTGGTCCGAAAAAGAAAAACTTTCATCATCATTCACTCCATCACTGTCTTGCCAGAAGGGTGCTTTACACTACAGTTATAAAACTGCAACATTAACACCCCTCCTTCAGAGTGCAGACACTGTACTTCCCATCTCCAGGACTCAAGTCCGGCCTGCCGGTTTCCCTGAATCCCTTCATAAATGTTACTTTGTTCACACTCCAACAGCACGTCAAGTATTAAAACCATTTGTCTCCATTCACTCCTATCAAATACGCTCACGCATGCTTGCTGTAAATCCAAGCCCTCGCACACAAAATCTCCTTTGCAGGGCCCTCCAACCTTTCCTAGGCCGACCCCTACCCCGCCTTCCCTCCACTACAGATTTATACACTCTCGAAGTCATTCTGTTTCGTTCCATTCTCTCTACATGTCCGAACCACCTCAACAACCCCTCCTCAGCTCTCTGGATAATAGTTTTGGTAATCCCGCACCTCCTCCTAATTTACAAACTCCAAATTCTCTGCATTATATTCACACCATACATTGACCTCAGACATGACATCTCCACTGCCTCCAGCGTTCTCCTCGTTGCAACATTCATCACCCATGCTTCACACCCATATAAGAGTGTTGGTATAACTATACTCTCATACATTCCCCTCTTTACTTCCATGGACAAAATTCTTTGTCTCCACAGACTCCGAAGTACACCACTCACCCTTTTCCCCTCATCAACTCTATGATTCACCTCATCCTTCATAGACCCATCTGCTGACACGTCCACTCCTAAATGTCTGAACACATTCACCTCCTCCATACTCTCTCCCTCCAATCTAATATCCAATCTTTCGTCACCTAATATTTTTGTTATCCTCATCACCTTACTCTTTCCTATATTCACTTTCAATTTTCTTCTTTTACATACCCTACCAAATTCATTCACCAATCTCTGCAACTTCTCTTCAGAAGCTCCCAAAAGCACAGTGTCATCAGCAAAAAGCAACTGTGACAACTGCCACTTTGTATTTGATTTTTTATCTTTTAACCCCACACCTCTTGCCAAGACCCTCGCATTCACTTCTCTTACAACCCCATCTATTAATATATTGAACAACCACAGTGACATCACACATCCTTGTCTAAGGCCTACTTTTACTGGGAAATAATCTCCCTCTCTCCTACACACTCTAACCTGAGCCTCACTATCCTGATAAAAACTCTTCACTGCTCTCAGTAACCTACCTCCTATTCCATACACCTGCAACATCTGCCCCATTGTCCCTCTATCCATCCTATCATACGCCTTTTCCAAATCCATAAATGCCAGAAAAACCTCTTTACCCTTATCTAAATACTGTTCACCTATATGTTTCACTGTAAACACTTGGTCTACACACCTCCCTACCTTTCAAACACCCTATCACTAGCTGTTGCCATACTGTCAGTTAATTATATGTTGCTAGTTTCCCGGTCGCCCGGTGGTCTGGTAGCTAGAGCTCTCGCTTCACACACGGAGGACCCGGGTTCGATTCCCGGCGGATGGAAACATTTCGACGGGTTTCCTTACACCTGTTGTCATGTTCACCTAGCAGCAAATATGTACCTGGGTTGTTAGTCGACTGGTGTGGGTCGCATCCTGGGGGACAAGATTAAGGACCCCAATGGAAATAAGACAGACAGTCCCCGATGACGCACTGAATTCCTTGGGTTATCCAGGGTGGCTAACCTTCCGGGGTTAAAAATCCGAAGAAATCTTATCTTTATCTTTATAGTGTCTTCATAATCTAGTTACTTTATTAACATGCACATGTATTATAAATATAAATAAAATATATTTTAACATTATAAGAACGATTTACACTCATTGTGTACTGTTACACTAACAATACACACACACACACACACACACACACCTCGCTCACACGCCCCGATGGCATGGTGGCTAGCGCTCTTGCTTCACGCACGGAGGGCCCGGGGGGGGCCGAAATATTTCGGCCGAAACATTTCGAAGTGTTTCGTTACACACACACACACATAAATACATACAACAGGCCTAGTGTCTAATCGACATGTGCCTAGGACAAAATGGTAACTAACACACACACACACACACACACCAACAAGGGATGTACCAAGTGCTAGAGGGCATACACACAACTGAGGAGGAAGTGAAGCAGTTACTCAGTGACCTCGATACCTCAAAGGCGATGGATCCGGACAATATCTCCCCGTGGGTTCTTCGGGAAGGAGCTCAGGTACTGAGTGTGCCACTTACCATAATATTCAACACATCCCTTGAAACTGGGCAGCTACCTGAGGTATGGAAGAAGGCCAACGTAGTTCCCATCTTTAAAAAAGGAGACAGAAAAGAGGCACTAAACTATAGACCGGTGTCACTTACATGTATAGTGTGCAAAGTCCTGGAGAAAATCATCAGGAAAAGAATGGTGGAACACCTCGAGCTGAACAGGATAATAAACACCAGACAGCACGGATTCCGGGAAGGCAAATCCTGTGTAACAAACCTCCTGGAGTTCTATGAAAAAATAACAGAGATAAGGCAGGAGAGAGAAGGGTGGGTTGATTGCATTTTCCTGGACTGCAGGAAGGCCTTCGACACAGTTCCTCACATGAGATTAGTAAAGAAGTTGGAAGAACAAGCAGGTATAACAGGAAGGGCACTGGAATGGATCAGGGAATACCTCAAAGGGAGACAACAACGGGTCATGGTGCGTGGTGAAGTATCACAGTGGGCGCCTGTGACGAGCGGTGTACCGCAGGGGTCAGTCCTAGGACCAGTCTTATTTCTGGTATATGTAAATGACATGACGGACGGGATAGACTCAGAAGTGTCTCTATTCACGGATGATGTGAAAATAATGAGGAGAATCACATCGGAAGAGGACCAGGCAGGGCTGCAAACAGACCTGGACAAGCTCGACATCTGGTCTAGCAATTGCCTTCTCGAATTCAATCCCTCCAAATGCAAAGTCATGAGGATCGGAGAAGGGCAAAGAAGACCGCTGACAGAGTACAAGCTAGGCGGACAAAGGCTACAAACCTCGGCAAAGGAGAAAGACCTTGGAGTGAGTATAACGCCAAGCACGTCTCTGGAGGCACACATCAACCAGATAACTGCGGCAGCATATGGGCGACTGGCAAACCTAAGATTAGCGTTCCGTTACCTTAACAAGGAATCGTTCAAGACACTGTATACAGTGTACGTCAGGCCCATACTAGAATATGCAGCACCAGTCTGGAACCCACACCTTGTCAAGCACGTAAAGAAACTAGAGAAAGTGCAAAGGTTTGTGACAAGGTTAGTTCTACAACTCAGGGGTCTGTCTTATGAAGAAAGGTTGAGGGAAATAGGACTAACAACACTGGAGGAAAGAAGGTTCAGAGGAGACATGATAACGACATACAAAATACTGCGGGGAATTGACAAGGTAGACAGTGACAGGATGTTCCAGAGAGGGAACACAGAAACCAGGGGACACAACTGGAAGCTGAAGACTCAGATGAGTCAAAGGGATGTTAGGAAGCATTTCTTCAGCCACAGAGTAGTCAGGAAGTGGAATAGTCTAGAGAAAGATATAGTGGAGGCAGGAACCATACATAGTTTTAAGACAAGGTATGATAAAGCTCATGGAGCAGGGAGAGCAGAGACCCAGTAGCAGACAGCGAAGAGGCGGGGCCAGGAGCTGAGTCTCGACCCCTGCAACCACAATTAGGTGAATTAGGTGAGTACACACACACACATATGTATATATATATATATATATATATATATATATATATATATATATATATATATTCACAAACACTGATCTCTGGCCGACGGAGACTCGACCCTAGCATTGTAAAAATCTCTAGTTGTGTCGATGCATGCAGGGGATGAGATGAAAAGCTGTAAGCCACCTGCCTGAAAGCTGGGTGCCTTGGATCAACGTCTAGCGTGAGA
>WNWK01017136.1:0-20000 GCA_009830355.1 Cherax destructor | reverse complement strand
AGAAGTTGCAGAGGTTGGTGGATGAGTTTGGTAGGGTATGTAAAAGAAGGAAATTAAAAGTGAATATAGGAAAGAGTAAGGTGATGTGGATAACAAAAAAATTAGATAACGAAAGATTGGATATCAGATTGGAGGAAGAGAGTATGGAGGAGGTGAAAGTGTTCAGATATTTGGGAGTGGATGTGTCAACAGATGGGTATATGAAGGATGAGGTGAATCATAGAATTAACTGAGGAGCTTGTGGACACAGATTACTTTATCCATGATAGCAAAGAGGGGAATGTATGAGAGTATAGTTATACCAAAACTCTTGTATGGGTGTGAGACATGGGTTGTGAATGTGTCAACAAGGAGAAGGCTGGAGGCAGTGGAGATGTCATGTCTGAGCGCAATGTGTGGTGTGAATATAATGCAGAGAATCTGTAGTTTGGAAATCAAGAGGAGGTGTGGGTTTACCAAAACTATTATCCAGAGAGCTGAGGAGGGGTTATTGAGATGGTTTGGACATATAGAGAGGATGAAACAAAATAAAATGACTTCGAGAGTGTATAAATCTGTAGTGGAGGGAAGGCGGGGTAGGGGTTGGCCTAGAAAAGGTTGGAGGGATGGGGTAAAGGAGGTTTTGTGTGCGAGGGGCTTGGACTTCCAGCAAGCGTGTGTGAGTGTGTTAGATAGGAGGGAATGGAGACAAATGGTTTTTAGGAGTTGATGTGCTGTTGGAGTGTAGGCAAGGTAACATTTATGAAGGGTTTCAGGGAAACCGGCAGGCCGGACTTAATTCCTTGAGATGGGAAGTACAGTGTCGGCACTCTGAAGGAGGGGTGTTAATGTTGCAGTTTTGTAGCTGTAGTGTAAAGTACGCCTCTGGCAAGACAGTGATGGAGTGTATGATGATGAAAGTTTTTCTTTGTCGGGCCACCCTGCCACTGCATGTGGCAGGATTTGATTAAATAACTTTGAAAACAAGTCTGGTGCTCTGGGGTATGGGGAAACATCGTCAAGTTCCGACTATGCACCCATACTTATCTGGGGTCTGGCTCCGTGGTAAAGTACTGTGAACTCTTATACAGAGTTTGCAGGTTTGAATCCTGCTGAGGACGTAGAGACAATGTTTATATATTCCAGCTGTGCAAGAAGCGCGGGATATCATGGTACACCTGACGCCGCTGAAGCCACTCCTGGAAGGTCTGGAAGCCGGGGAGTTTCAGGACTCTGCCCCTCTCATTCCGCCTCTCATGCACTGCATCTGCCTCCTGTGGACCACCTGCCCAGCTTATCGCAAGCCAGACCGTATTGTCACGCTCTTCAAGGAGATCACCAACCTCCTTATCAGCATGGTGAGTGCCCATTGGTATTTCAAGAAGCAAACTACACTGCTGTAGCTGAAACACATCAGTATTAACTCACAAACTGGAGAGAAAACTTAAAAAATTTTTTAGCTCAGGTCGGACCAAAGCGTTGCGTAATATTATCTCTTTAAATCATTATCTAGTGAATCTTTCAAGTGATAGTAAATGAATGTTAAAACAAATGAATGTATAAAATTTCTGAAGAGGAATAACGTATAAATTTGGGGCCAGAAAATAAACGAAATTAGGGATGAAATTATTTTGGAATATAAGCCATTTTTTGTTTTAATTAAGAGTTCATTGAGCCAAGAAAAACTTTTTATATGACTCACGAAATCGTAATGACACAATTGTAAACAAAGCATACCACGGGTGGGGATTGAACTCACTCGCCACAAATTCAATCCCAGCCCGTGTTATAGTCAGTTATAGTCAGCTTTTGATATGTAATATATTAACTCGAAAGTGTTGGTGAAATTTGCAGGGTGCTGAAGAAACCAGCACCCTGGTGCTGGAGAAACCAGCACCCTGGTGCGGCAGGGACCAACACAATACAAGGTGGCGAAGATATCACTTATATAGTGGTGCTGTAGAGACCTGTAATAAAATTGTTCTGGAATAACCAGCAATACAGTGGTGCTGGAGACCTGCAATATAATGGTGCTGGTGTGACAAGTAATACAATGGTGGTGGGAAAACCGGCAATGCAATGATACTGGAGAGACCTGCAATACAATACTGAAGGAACCTGCAATGTAATTGTGCTGGATAGACTAGTAATACAATGGTGCTTAGGGTCAACAATACAAGGGTGCTGAATACACCTGAACAACAACTTTTGCTTGAGGACCAACTCTACTATAGTAATAAAGGGATTAGCATTACAATGGTGCTTAGTTAAAAGCACTAATGGTCTCTCGGCTACCAGCCAGCACTATAATGGTGCAGGAGAGACTACAACTAAAATGCTGTTGAGGAATTTAGAACTGAATTAGTGCTTGGAAGACAAGCATGGATATCTTGTCAATTTTACTGTATGTCAGGATTGCTATGTATTTTCTTTTGCTTCCGATACATCCTACATTAATTCCAAGTGAAGATACATCTAATTTCAGAACTACTTTATGTAGTCTGTTAACTACTGCTCTTGTGTTCTGTACTGAAGGACGTCGTATAGTTGTGAGTATATACTGGATGACATGTGGATGTTTTGTAATTCGATAGCTAGAAATGAAAGCAGGCTTCTAGCAATGGACAATATCATTAGTCTGAACGCACCGTACGCCGATGTAAAACAGGTTTTAATGCTGTTTTAACCATCATTAAAGTTATAATTAGGTTCCATAATTAACATATAGGTGCTTTAAACCTAATACTAATATAAGAGAATTTAAATCAAAAGCTTCCATATACAAAGTTCATATACTTGACTCCCTCCTCAATGATGAAGTATAAATTAACATAAAAGGATGCTAACAATTAACCTAATTGCAGGCAAGAGTAACAATCAAGAAAAAAGGAAGATAATACATTTTAAGTATGCAATATATGATACATTTGCGTTAATATATGTTCAATAGTATTTCTTCGAGGTGCTTTTGTGTCCACAGGGCCGCAACTTCATAGGCACTGTTGGCTTCCAAGCTGAGACCACCGAGCCTCTCCTTAAGATCAACACATGTGTCTCTATCCTCAAAATCTTCAGGTGAGGTTAACCCTCTCATTTCTATATGCTACTTTCTTTTGTTAGCTAACTGAACTTGCTTCTGTGTAGGAGTAAGTCTTGAGTTACAGGTCAAGGAAGAACCTTTTCTTGGAAGTGAGGCCGTGGATCAAAAATTGAAGAAATTTCGAGAAGGATGTCAACTCTCCTCACTGGTCTCCTTTACCGGAGATCAATGAACAGAGATGTAAGGAGCTTGATAACTAAACGAGTATTACATAAACTAGTAAAATTAAAAGAACGGGTGGCGAGAAAATTAAACTTCTAAAATCTTAAGATCTTTAGTTTCATGTGCTATTAAAGTGAACATGACGTCAAAAAGTGAGTGCTTCATATCTCAATACCTTAAACCTAAAACCTATTCTCTTTGCTGACGACACGACTTATGTCATCTCCCACCCAAATCTTGCCTCACTCAACACCATTTTTAACGAACAGCTACGAAAAATATCGACCTGGATGACTGTCAATAAACTCACACTTAATACTGACAAAACCTTCTATATTATATTTGGTAACAGAGCAAGTGTTGCACAATTGAACATTATGATTGACAACACTCTTATTGCTAAACAAAATGAGGGCAAATTCCTGGGCCTACACCTTGACAGCAACCTGAAATTCAGCGCCCATGTCCAACACATAACCAGAAAAGTATCCAAAACTGTTGGGATCCTCTCTAAAATACGTTACTTCGTACCACAATCAGCCCTACTCACACTATACTATTCACTCATCTATCCCTACCTTGCCTATGCTATTTGTGCCTGGGGTTCAACAACAGCAACCCACCTAAAACCAATAATAACCCAACAAAAGCCGCAATAAGAATTATCATGCAATCCAATCCTAGGCAACCCCCCACTTTTCAAAGACCTAAACTTACTCACGGTACAGAACATCCACACCTACTACTGCGCAACCTATATTTACAGAACCATAAATTAATATTAACCCTAAACTAAAACACTTTCTTAACAGTTGCAATAGGACCCATAGACATAATACCAGACACAAAATTCTCTATGATATTAATCGTGTCCGGCTAAACCTCTACAAAAATTCGATGCACATAAAAGGGCCTAAAATCTGGAACTCCCTGCCTGAAAATTCTAGAACTGCAGACTCAATCACCACTTTCAAAACTACTGTTGAAAATTATCTTATCTCCCTAACACACCCCATTATTAGCTAAACGAATGATAATCACCTAATTTTCTTTTTTGTCTCATGAACACATCCAACACAATATGTCCTACTCTCGTTATCTGTAATTCCCATTAATTTACACTTACACTCACCCAAATGATTGTAAACATAAAATTCCTAATATAGCTATAGCCTATTAAATCTTAAGTTAGTCCTAAGTCCACCTAAAACACGCTTCCAGACCCTACACACAAATCCAATCCCATTACTGAATTTACTGTTTGTATTATTATTGTATGACTCGTACTGCCTCAAAATTGTAAATCTAAAAATGTATGTCCAAATCTACCTCAATATTGTAAATCTAAAAATGTATGTTCAAATGTACTGCCACATAACCAGCATGCTAGTGGCCATCATTGTAATCGAAATCTAATGTAAATGTAATGTAAACCAAACATTGTGAGCTTTACAAGGAAATAAAATTATCATTATCATTATCTCTCTTCAGGAGATCTTCGACGTTGCAAAAGAATTCTTAAAGATAGAGAAGGTGGAGTTCGGAGGCCCAAAAGGGAAAGTTCTTGGAGCAAATATTTCATCCGTGTTCAGGTAAGTTTATTTATGTGTGTGTACTCACCTAGTTGTTGTGGTTGCAGGGGTCGAGTCATAGCTCCTGGCCCCGCCTCTTCACTGGCCACTACTGGGTCTCTCTCCCTTCGCCGTGAGCCTTATCATACCTCTTCTTGAAGCTATGAATGGATCCTGCCTCCACTACATCGCTTTCCAAGCTATTGTGTGTGTGTATGTGTGTGTGTGTGTGTGTTTGTGTGTGTGTGCGTGCGCGCGCGAGGGCGCGGGCGCTCTCTCTCACCTAATTGTACTCATCTAATCGTGGTTGCAGAGGTCGAGTATCTGTTCCTGGCTGCGTGAGCCCTATCATACCTGTTTATAAAATGCATGGATCTTGCCTCCATCACTTCTTTGTTTAGGTCTTTCCACTTAAAGTGGAAAGTGTTTCCTAACATCCTTGCGACTCAAATGTGTTTTTAACTTTCAGCTGTGCCCTCATGTATCTGAGAGACCTGTCTCTCAAACAGGCTTTTCCTGATACTCCTCAGCTCTGGGACTAGTTTTATTGCAAAACTTTTAACTTTTTCCAGCTTCTTTACATGCTTCATCAGATGCAGGTTTCACAATGGCACTGTGTTCTCCAAGACGGGCACGACATGTACCATGTATAGGGTCGTCAATGCTTCCTTGTTTAGATTCCTAAAAGCCAGAACTCTGTTGCCACCTCCAACAACTTAGCTGGTCATGTTATTCCTCCCCATGTGGCTCTAGAATTCCCCAGTCTAACTCTTTATGGTTAAAGTCTTCCACGATCAATAGTTTTTCAGTGCCTGTGTGGGGCTCCTCTAGCCACCTTTGTTATTGTATTTACCATCGCGCTGTTCTTGTCATCACATTCCTTCCTTTGTCTTCCAGTGTTCAATAGTGGGTTGTACATCACTGCTATCATCACCTTGAGTCTCCCAGTTATAAGTGTCACTATTATGTAGTCATTAGACTCCTCTCCATTTATTGCACCCATCTCAAAGATCCACTGGTTCCTCATCATCAGTACTAGTGCTGTACCTCCTCTCTTTCCTTTGTCATTTCACTTTATTTGAAATCCTGGAGAAAATACCTCATTTGTAGTCACCTCCGTGAGCGTGGTCTTCATTATTGCTGCAATATATGAGGTTGCCTCCATTATCTGCTCTTTCCCTTCATTACTCTTGTCATCCCATCTGCATTTATATACTACACTCTTGGTTTCCTTTATGTAACTGTCGGGTCTTCAGGATCATTTCTTGGTTATGTTCAAGTGTCAGTGGAGTGGGTCAAGGAGAGAGTGGAGGTTGGGGCGAATCGAAAAGGCTGATCCCACCCTTTCCTGCACAGGATAGGGGTGGGATCAGGTGCGTGTGCGTGTGAGGGAGGATGGGAAGGGTGAGCAATAAAGGGAAATGGGGGATGGGGGTTGTAAGAAAGGACCCTGCACTGGTAGAGGGCAAATGGGTGTTTAGGATGAAAGGATGGAGAGTTGTGTTTCCGTGAAAAGGGGGATTGGGGATTGGGGATTGAGGGATTATTTGGGTCTGAGCTTGGTGTGGCATATTGTGAGCATATTGTCTCCCTGGATGCAGAGCTTCTTGACCTATAATTGTGTTCGCGTGTTGCCCCTGTCTTCTATTATTTCTTATTCTCTTCCTTTCTAGTAGTGTTCTGTCCAAATCAAGGTACACATGATGTGTGTACTCACCTATTTGTAGTTGCAGGAGTCGAGTCATAGCTCCTGGCCTCGCCTCTTCACTGGTCCCTACTAGGTCCACTCTCTCCCTGCTCCATGAGCTTTATCATACCTCTTCTTAAAGCAATATATGGAGCCTGCCTCCACTACTTCAGATTGTTCCACTTCCTGACAACTCTATGGCTGAAGAAATACTTCTTAACATCCCTGTGACTCACCTGAGTTTTCAACTTCCAGTAGTGACCCCTTGTTGATGTGTCACATCTCTGAAACATTCTGTCCCTATCTACCCTGTCAGTTCTTCTCTGTATTTTATAAGTTATCATGTCTTCCAGTGTTAGGTTTAGTTTCCTTAACATCTCCTCGAAGGACAAACCACATCAGTTCAGGGACCTATTCTTGACGCAAATCTTTGCACTTTCTCTAATTTCTTGAATTGTTTGAACAGGTGTGGGTTCCATACTGGTGCTGCATATATTAATATGGACCTGACATACACGGTGTACAGTGTCGTGAATGACTTCTTACTTAGATGTCGACACGTTATTCTCAGGTTTGTCATACGCCAGTATGCTGCAGCAGTTATTTAGCTGATGTGCGCCTCAGGACATGTGCTCGGTATGATGCTTACCGTAAGTGAGATTTGCAGCCTTATACCTCTTAGGCTGTAATCCGTCTACGGTCTCCTTTGTCCTTTCCCAGTCTTCATAACTTTGCACTTTGTTAGACCAGGCTTGCAGCCTGTCCAAATTTCCTTGTAGGCTTACCTTATCCTCTTCTGCTTGTATTATCCACATTAATTTCACATCGTCTGCAAACAGGGACACCGCTGACTCTATTTCTTCTGTCATATCATTTACAAATACAAGAAATAGCACCGGACCTAGGACTGAGCCTTGTGGAACCCCATTCGGCACGTGCACCCACTCTGATACCTCGTCTCGGAATGACACACGTTGTTTCCTTCCTGTCAGGTATTCCCTGATCCATTCTAGTACTTTCCCTCCTATTCCTGCCTTCTCTAGTTTTTCAACCAGTCTCTTGTGTGGTACTGTGTCGAAAGCCATCTTACAGTCCAAGAAGATGCAGTCTACCCATCCCTCTCTCTCCTGTCTTACTTCTCTTACCTTGTCATAGGTTTGTGATGCAGGATTTCGCTTCCTTGAAGCTGTGCTGGTTGTCATGTATTAGTCCATTCCAATATAGGTGCTCCACTACTCTTTTCCTGATAATACACACACAACCCGCACATATAAAAGGGAGGAGCTTACGACGACGTTTCGGCCCGACTTGGACCATTTACAAAGTCACACTAACACACAGAGACGGAGGAAGGGGTATTTATAGGCAGGCAGACAGGGGAGGGTACAAGAGAGTGGGGAAATAATGGAGTAAGTAGTGGAAGTGGTAGTAGTAGTAATAGTAGTAGTGGAGACAGTCATATTCTAGGAAAGGAGCACTGCAATGAGGCTAGCGGCCCGCAAGGGTGGGACGAGAACACAGAGGGCGGAAAGGCGAATAAAATGAAGGACAAATACAAGGCAAAAGAAAAGAAAGAAAGGAAAACCCATAGGATAATCTTCGCCATAACTTTAAATACATGTCAGCGACACTGGTCTGTAATTTAGTGCAGCCTGTCTTCCACACCTCAGGCAGTTGCCCTGTTTCGATAGATTTATTGAAGATTGTTGTTAGTGGCACACACAATGCGTCTGGTCCCTCTGTCAGAACCCACGGAGAGACGTTATCTAGGCCCACCGCCTTCGAGGTATCAAATTTCACTAGCAGTTTCTTCACTTCATCCTCGGTTGTTTACAGTGTGTCAAGCACTTCCTGATACACCTTACCACCTTGGTTTTCTGGGAGCCTCTCTGTCTCCACTGTGAATACTTCCTGGTCTTTCCCTATGAGCTCCCTTCCTTCCTCAACCCGATTAACTGATCCTTGACTGTTGTTTTCCTCCTGATGTGGCTGTATAACATCTTTGGGTCAGATTTGGCTTTTGATGCCATGTTATTCTCGTATTGACGCTGGACTTCTCTCCTTATCCATTCATATTCCTTTCTGGCTCTTCGACTCAACTCCCTGTTATTCTGGGTCCTCTGCCTTCTATATTTATTCCATACTCTTGCACACTCTAAGAGCCAGTTTCTGGACCAGGCTTGCAGCCTGCCCAGATCCCTTTGTAGTCATGCCTAATCCTCATCTGACTGAATTCTTATTAGCTTCACAAAGTCTGCAAACAGGGACACTTCTGAGTCTATCCCTTCCATCATGTCATTCACATATACCAGAAACAGCACTGGTCCTAGAACTGACCCGTGTTGAACCCCACTCGTCACAGACGCTCATTCTGACACCTCGACTCGTACCAAGATTCGTTGTCTTCCTGTCAGGTATTCTTTGATCCACTGCAGTGCCTTTTGTGTTATACCTGCCTGAACCTCCAGCTTTTGCACTAATCTCTTGGGTGGAGCTGTGTCGAAAGCCTTCTTGCAGTTCAATAAAATGCAATCAACCCACCCCTCTCTCTTGTCTTACTGCCGTCACCTTGTCGTAAAACTCCAGTAAGATTCTGACACAGAATTTCCCTTGTGTGTGTGTGTGTGTGTGTGTGTGTGTGTGTGTATGCATGTCAAAATAGGCTGTTAACAGGTTCACTCATCCCTTGCCTCACGTGCCTAGTTATGTCTATTCTTAAAGCTATGTCTTCCTCCAGCACCTCTTTCTCAAGGTTATTCGAGTACCTGGTTACCCCGAAGCTGAAAATATATTTCAGATATTTCTGTCACTTCTCTACACATGTGTACCCACTCTTGCAGTTTATCCCTGTTCACACTTTTAAATCAAATTAGTATTTTTCTTGTCGTTATGATCTCTTTTCTATTCCTTTATCTTCTAATGTCACGAGGCTCAGTTTCTTTTGTCTCACGTCAGATCTCAGTCCACATGACCGTGAAACTAATCTCACTGCGAATCTTTGTACTTTGTATAGTTTTAGACATGCATCTACACATGAAAATGTTGTGCTAATGGGAGATTTCAACTTTAGACAAATTGACTGGAGCAATTTGACAGGAAATTTAGAGTCAAGTGACTTTCTTGATACGATTCAGGATTGTTTTTTGAAACAGTTGGTGACAGAACCAACTAGAGGAAATAACCTGCTAGACTTGGTTCTTGCCAGCAGGGAAACGCTAGTTAATAATCTTGAGGTTAATGATGAGCTTGCGGAAAGTGATCACAAATCACTCAGTTTTAATATATCATGGAATTACCCTACTACTGGAAATCAAGTCTCTGTCCCTGACTTCCGCCTGGCTGATTTCATAGGACTGAAAAATTACCTGGGTAGGCTGAACTGGAATGACCTGACAGTGGGTCAGGTAGGTGGTGATTGCCAATATGACGTTTTCCAGAGAATAGTTCTAGCTGCTCAGACAGCTTATGTTCCTAATAGGAAATCAGATCAAACAAAAATGATCCTAAATGGATGAACAATAGATTAAAACATCTCATTGGTCAAAAGAGAGGCATATATAGGCGAATCAAAAGAGGAGAGGGGCAATTAGGTAATCAATATATTCAGTTAAAGAGAGAAATAAAAAGGGAATAAGAAAAGCAAAAAGAGACTATGAGGTTAAAGTTGCGAGAGAATCGAAGACTAACCCAAAAGGATTTTTCAGGTATACAGAAGTAAGATTAGGGACAAGATAGGCCCACTCAAAAGTCACTCAGGTCAGCTCACCGACAGTGATAAGGAAATGTGTAGAATGTTTAACACTACTTCCTCTCAGTTTTTACACAGGAAGATACGAGCGATATTCCAGAAATAATTAATTATGTAGAACAGGATGATAGTAAACTATGCACGATTAGGGTCACAAGTGACATGGTCCTTAGACAAATAGATAAATTGAAACCTAACAAATCCCCAGGCCCTGATGAACTGTATGCAAGGGTTCTAAAGGAATGTAAAGAGGAGCTTAGCAACCCGTTGGCTAATCTTTTCAACATATCACTGCAAACTGGCATGGTGCCAAATAAGTGGAAAATGGCAAATGTAATACCTATTTTCAAAGCAGGTGACAGGTCCTTAGCTTCGAACTATAGACCAATAAGCCTAACCTCCATAGTGGGAAAATTTATGGAATCAATAATTGCCGAGGCAATTCGCAGCCATCTTGAAAAGCATAAATTAATCAAAGAATCTCAGCACGGTTTTACAAAAGGGCGTTCCTGCCTTACAAATTTAATAACTTTTTCACTAAGGTGTTTAGGAGGTAGATCATGGTAATGAATATGATATTGTGTATATGGACTTCAGTAAGGCTTTTGATAGAGTCCCACATCAGAGACTATTGAGGAAAATTAAGGCACACGGAATAGGGAGAAATTTTTTCCTGGGTAGAGGCATGGTTGACAAATAGGCAGCAGAGAGTTTGCATAAATGGGGAGAAATCAGAGTGGGGAAGTGTCACAAGCGGTGTTCCACAGGGGTCAGTATTGGGCCCCTTGTTGTTCACAATCTACATAAACGACATAGATGAGGGAATAAATAGCGACATAAGCAAGTTTGCCGATGACACCAAAATAGGCCGTCCAATTCATTCAAATGAGGACATTAGAGCACTCCAGGAAGATTTGAATAGACTGATGCAGTGGTCGGAGAAGTGGCAGATGCAGTTTAATATAGATAAATGCAAAGTTCTAAATATTGGACAGGACAATAACCATGCCACATATAAACTAAATAATATAGATCTTAATACTACTGATTGCGAAAAGGATTTAGGAGTTCTGGTTAGCAGTAATCTAAAACCAAGACAGCAGTGCATAAGTGTTCGCAATAAAGCGAACAGAATCCTTGGCTTCATATCAAGAAGCATAAATAATAGGAGTCCTCAGGTTGTTCTTCAACTCTATATATCCTTGGTGAGGCCTCATCTAGATTATGCTGCACAGTTTTGGTCACCGTATTACAGAATGGATATAAATGCTCTGGAAAACGTACAAAGGAGGATGACTAAGTTGATTCCATGTATCAGAAATCTTCCCTATGAGGATAGACTGAGGGCCCTGAATCTGCACTTTTAGAAAGGCGTAGAATTAGGGGGATATGATTGAGGTGTATAAATGGAAAACAGGAATAAATAAAGGTGATGTAAATAGCGTGCTAAAATATCTAGTATTGACAGGACTCGCAGCAATGGCTTTAAGTTGGATAAATTCAGATTCAGGAAGGATATAGGAAAGCATTGGTTTGGTAATAGAATTGTCGATGAGTGGAACAAACTCCCGAGTACAGTTATAGAGGCTAAAACGTTGTGTAGTTTTAAAAATAGGCTGGATAAATATATGAGTGGGTGCGGGTGGGTGTGAGTTGGACCTGACTAGTTTGTGCTACTAGGTCAGATGCCGTGCTCCTTCCTTAAGTGAATGTAACTGACCTGGATGGGTCGGGGCATTGGCTTAAGTCGGTGGGAGATTTGGACCTGCCTCGCATGGGCCAGTAGGCCTGCTGCAGCGTTCCTTCTTTCTTATGTTCTTATGTTCATCAGGACTCACGAAATCGTAATGACACGATTGCAAACAAACCACACCAGTGGCTAACGAGACGGTCTGGAGTTTTGAGACTCTCTGATCGCGGGTTCTAACCCCACCCGTGGTATGGTTTATGCTTCATCAGGTGTTCACTGCGAGATGGGTCTTACATATTTTGCATATACAGTCGTGGAAAATTATTCCTTGACATTCCTGAAACCTAACTCTTCGTTCACTAAATATACACTTGCCACGATCTTATTTATACATCAGCAGATAATGAAGTTAAACGAGTGATAGAAGACAACACCCTATTAGTACTAGACGTAACGTCTGCTAGATCAAATTTCTAAACAACTTACATGAAAAGAGTTATCATGATCTATCTGAAGTAAAATATGCTGTTTTATATGACTTAGGAGTTAGAAAAGAAAAACAATCGGGAATGACTATATACTTTGAAATAAAATTAAAATTCATTATTTTTTTTATAGAAGCTTAATATAGATAATATTCCATGTGTCAACAATATCTTTTTCTGCTTTTTCTTTTTTTATATACAATAAAATGGTAACGCAGATAAAAATTCAATTTTCTGCTAATGATAGACGAACTAAGTGCGCTTTTTTTTGGCACAGCTTCGCTGTTAGGCTGATTGGTCTGTAATTTAAACCTAAATAACTATTTTCTACTTTTCTTAAGTAGGCATCACAATTGCAATTGTCCATATAGCCGTAATGATACCCGTTTATAGTGATGTAATAAGCGGCTGCTACGTTCCTTCACAATCCTTTAGAACTATTCAGTAAGGTTCTTCAGCACCAGCTAACTTATTTGGTTTTTATCAATATAATTATTTGAGGACTATATATATATTTTTTTTTTATAATTACTGTTTTCATAAATTTTATTTGCATTCTCTTGTATAAAAACTAAGAGGAAATAAGCACCTCAATTAGTAGACATTTCTTTATCACTAGCGTTAAGATGAGCTGAGTTGTGTTGGCCTTTCTTACCATTATCTTATTCTTAAACACACCAAAGAAAACATTTTGGTTGGCCTTAGATTCGCATCGCAATTTTAATTTCACATTCTCTTTCTGATTTTTTTATGCTTACTTTGACTTTTCATCCAGAATTTGCTTAGATTCGTGTTTATCCGTTTAGAGTAATTTTTTTATTTTACTTATTTTTTTTCTGATACGAATTTACGCTGGTTAGGCAGCTTGTACAACACATTGGAAAATGTCATTTTCGCTGTCACCTGCACCCACGGTTATCACCTGCACCCACGGTTATCACTTGCACCCACGGTTGTCACCTGCACCCACGGTTGTCACCTGCACCCACGGTTGTCACCTGCACCCACGGTTGTCACCTGCACCCACGGTTGTCACCTGCACCCACAGTTGTCACCTGCACCCACGGTTGTCACCTGCACCCACGGTTGTCACCTGCACCCACGGTTATCACCTGCACCCACGGTTGTCACCTGCACCCACGGTTGTCACCTGCACCCACGGTTGTCACCTGCACCCACGGTTGTCACCTGCACCCACAGTTGTCACCTGCACCCACGGTTGTCACCTGCACCCACGGTTGTCACCTGCACCCAAGGTTGTCTCACCTGCACCCACGGTTGTCACCTGCACCCACGGTTGTCACCTGCACCCACGGTTGTCACCTGCACCCACGGTTGTCACCTGCACCCACGGTTGTCACCTGCACCCAGAGTTGTCACCTGCACCCACGGTTGTCACCTGCACCCACGGTTGTCACCTGCACCCACGGTTGTCACCTGCACCCACGGTTGTCACCTGCACCCACAGTTGTCACCTGCACCCACGGTTGTCACCTGCACCCACGGTTGTCACCTGCACCCACGGTTGTCACCTGCACCCACGGTTGTCACCTGCACCCACAGTTGTCACCTGCACCCACGGTTGTCACCTGCACCCACGGTTGTCATCTGCACCCACGGTTGTCATCTGCACCCACGGTTGTCACCTGCACCCACGGTTGTCACCTGCACCTACGGTTGTCACCTGCACCCACGGTTATTAGCCAGGTCATTAGCCAGGCAGAAACTTAATATAGTGCAAAAACCGGGGATCAACTTTTTTTTTATCATTAGTATGGTATTTCTGTGAGGTATTAAAGGTATGTGTTTTGTGATCACCTTTTTCAAGCTTTTCATTGACCTCAAGATTTTTTTTTATCGGAGATTCATTGTTTGTAAGAACTAAGTCAAGCAGGTTATTTTAACCTTCTGGATAACCTTCTGGATAACCTTCTGGATAACCTTCTGGATAACCTCTTAGAAGTTGCCAGACTAAATTTCCAGTCAACTTTTCGAGTTAATGTGGTTGAAGTTAAAATATACATTTAATATTTCTTTCTCATTTTCGTCCCATAGATGTTTACTAATGTCTATCTATAGAGGTTTGGGGATTTGTAAATCAAACCTTAGATTAATTTTTTGACTCTATGTCTTCCATTCAGTTCGGGTTGCTTCTATGAGAGTGAAATCATTTGTATAATTTGTATGTTGAATTCAGCAGACATGTCCATGTTTTTCAGATTGAACCAGATCTCGGGTATTGCAAGAGAATATATTTCGTGCGGATGCAGTTAGTCAATTTATTATATTTCTCTTCACCAGTTTATATAATCGACATTAAGGAAGCTTATATCTCCCGCCCCACTGTCTTTCTTTGTTCTAATAACAATTATTTTGTTTTTATCGGTAATTATCTTACTATCTTGCGAGCTATTTCGTTGCTTTCTAAACGATTTCCTACATTATCTTGAAAATGTTTGTTTGTTCTGTTCCTAGTACAGGATTTTTGTTGTTTACAACCATGTGAACACAGTTATGAGGGAGAAAGTCGGAAGTGTAATGATACTCGCTTGCTTGTAGGCTTGCCAAATTTTCAATTATCAATACCTTAATCGAATGATTAATTAAATTAAAGAGACAATATTTAGTCTCTTGTAGAACTAGAAAGTTAAATGAAGCTAAAGATGTAATTTAAGGAACTTATTCTGTATAACCCTTGTGGTTTAGCGCTTCTTTTGATTATAATAATAATAAGGAACTTATTAATTCGAGTATATAATCTGCAAGCCTATATGTCTCAACACGTGTAGCACGTGTGAGTGAGGGACAGCCCGTGTGAGTGAGGGACAGCCCGTGTGAGTGAGGGACAGCACGTGTGAGTGAGGGACAGCACGTGTGAGTGAGGGACAGCCCGTGTGAGTGAGGGACAGCCCGTGTGAGTGAGGGACAGCTCGTGTGAGTGAGGGACAGCTCGTGTGAGTGAGGGACAGCTCGTGTGAGTGAGGGACAGCCCGTGTGAGTGAGGGACAGCCCGTGTGAGTGAGGGACAGCTCAGGTGAGTGAGGGACAGTCGTGTAGTGAGGGACAGCTCGTAAATAGATGAGGACAGTCGTTTTGAGCTGAGGACAGCCGTGTGAGTGAGGGACAGCCGTGTGAGTGAGGGACAGCCCGTGTGAGTGAGGGACAGCCGTGTGAGTGAGGGACAGCCGTGTGAGTGAGGGACAGCTCGTGTGAGTGAGGGACAGCCCGTGTGAGTGAGGGACAGCCGTGGAGTGAGGGACAGCTCGTGTGAGTGAGGGACAGCCCGTGTGAGTGAGGGACAGCTCGTGTGAGTGAGGGACAGCTCGTGTGAGTGAGGGACAGCCGTGTGAGTGAGGGACAGCACGTGTGAGTGAGGGACAGCACGTGTGAGTGAGGGACAGCACGTGTGAGTGAGGGACAGCCCGTGTGAGTGAGGGACAGCACGTGTGAGTGAGGGACAGCCCGTGTGAGTGAGGGACAGCACGTGTGAGTGACGGACAGCTCGTGTGAGTGAGGGACAGCCCGTGTGAGTGAGGGACAGCTCGTGTGAGTGAGGGACAGCACGTGTGAGTGAGGGACAGCCTACCATCAGGAGAACCACTTGTTGTACACGAATAATATTACAGTACCGATAAGATGAAAATTAGACATGTGCAACATCTGGGTATATTGTAGACGTTTCGTCAAGCAGTGGCTTTATCAGTACAAATTCAAGGACATAATAAAATACCCAGATGTTGCACGTATGTAATTTTGATCAGAATCAGTAGTGGCTCATCACTAGCAGAGGTGGGAATATTCACGTTACCTCGACACTTGGATACGCAACAGTTCTCGTAAAATGAGGGTCACTTTCCGTCACAGATGCACGCCACTTATTCTCCCGTCTTGCTAAAACAGGTGTATACTATATACATTAAATAATAATTCACGGTGTTCCCAAGAATCTTCGCGACCCACACACACGCCACTGACTAAAGCGTTAAATTTGCATTATCAATAAAATGTATGTGAAGGTGTAAGGGCTCCTTCAGACGCTGAGAGAAAAATAAATTACAATAAAATAAGATAAATAATTTTTAAGCAAATCTCAAAATATAAAACAAATATGAACTCGTCCTAACTGAAGCAATGATGGAAAAATTATATAAATACATCAAATAAAGCAAGCCTAATATATACAAATATCGGAATAGTCTACCGGCGTTATTGGCAGGACGCTCAGGAATCACTGGAAGTGGAACGAGAAGCTGGTTGTAGCACTGGTTGTGGCACTGGTTGTAGCACTGGTTGTAACACTGGTTGTAGCACTGGTTGTAGCACTGGCTGTAACACTGGTTGTAGCACTGGTTGTAGCACTGGCTGTAACACTGGTTGTAGCACTGGCTGTAGCACTGGTTGTGGCACTGGTTGTAGCACTGGTTGTAACACTGGTTGTAGCACTGGTTGTAGCACTGGTTGTAGCACTGGTTGTAACACTGGTTGTAACACTGGTTGTAGCACTGGTTGTAGCACTGGTTGTAGCACTGGCTGTAACACTGGTTGTAGCACTGTAATAGCACTGGTTGTAGCACTGGCTGTAGCACTGGTTGTAGCACTGGTTGTAGCACTGGTTGTAGCACTGGCTGTAGCACTGGTTGTAGCACTGGTTGTAGCACTGGCTGTAGCACTGGTTGTAGCACTGGCTGTAACACTGGTTGTAGCATTGGCTGTAGCACTGGTTGTAGCACTGGTTGTAGCATGGCTGTAGCACTGGTTGTAGCACTGGTTGTAGCACTGGCTGTAACACTGGCTGTAACACTGGTTGTAGCACTGGTTGTAGCACTGGTTGTAGCACTTTAGTCACAGTTGGTCGTGACTATTGTGAAGTCCAGCTCCAAAAAGGTACCAATACCAGTGAAGATACACAGCTAGCAAAGTAATTAATGGAGTTTGGCTGCCGGCCCTGGTAGAACACTGGAGATTGGCAACAGATGTAGTATAGGGAAAATGTTGAGTTCCCTACACGAAGAAGGTTGTAGAAATAGTAGCTCAGTCCTGGTGGTATGAGAAAAGCATGAGTTCTCAAAAATGAGGACGTAGAGAAAGTCTAGACCAGACCAAAGGAGGAGGAACAGAAGAGTTCCCAGAATGAAGAATTATCATGGTCTATGATTAGATCATTCAGTTTGTTCTCAACAAGCCTGGGAAGAAACGAAAAGAAATTACAAACCGGACAAGAAGTCACTCATATGATACGATGAAGGCCTTTAAAAGAAATGGTGAGGACCAGGAACATTACGTTAATATAGTAAGCATAATCAAGTCCGGATAAACAAATTAAAATCCCAACAAGAGTAGAACTTTTCTATATTAGATTAAGTAAAAGCCCTAACATGATATAACCAAGAGTGGAACTCCATACTTACAGAACTTGATAAAAGCAGAAAGCTAAGTGACGTTACTCAGTCAGCCATTGTCCCTTAACTCTCACCGGGAGGAGAAAGGGAGGGGGTAAAGGTAACGGCTCACATACCCCTTTCAGAACAGTCACACTACCAGTCATACTGCCTCCACCACTCATTCAGTTTTCCACTCTTATTTAATGAACTTTTCCCTCACAGGGTATTTTATTTTAGTGAGTCTCTTCATGGAATGTAACTTAATAAATCAACGAGATACCAACTATACACCTGGTGAGTCTGATAGAAATAATCCTATATTAACTAGAGATGGGAAGGTAAGTCAATGGATAGGAATGACTAAATCATCTGATTAGGGTAACAGCATCCATCAGATTACCACACACCTACACACTTATGTTCCAGACATCACTTGCGCATTTCGCCGCCTGGCCCTCGCACTGAGTGGTTCTCTTGTTGCTGACACCTGGTGGCCAACGAGAGAGTTACTGATTTTCAGCAAGATGGCGACTGGAGGAAGGAGGAGGGTCAACACCGTGTGTGTTGAAGTGTTACGAGGAGCAGTGTACCCGGATAATTCGAATGTTTTATTGCCTGCGATTATCCGTGATGCTTATGGCATTGGAATTGAGGAATTACGAGGCATAGCGCTGAATGGGGCGCACAGAATTTTCATCAAGTTTGCTACGACAGCGGCATATGAGAGGATTGTGGACAGCTTCCAGGACAAACTGATGGTGATCAACGCTGGCCTGGAGGTACGCTTGAGAGATGTATCAAGATATTATACCTATATTCGAGTCCTCAACGTGCCATTTGAAGTTTTGGATGAGGATATTCGAGCAGCGTTTCAACAATTTGGAGTGGTGCATACGGCTGTGATGGGCAAATGGACCGACGGAATTTACGCAGGATTACAGGAAGGGTCATATTCCCTTAAAATGACTCTCCGACGGCCTATACCTTCGTATGTTGTCCTTGATGATTTTAGGACTCAAGTCTACGTCACATACGCCGGTCAACAACGAACCTGCAGACTATGTGGGGCGTATGATCATGTTGCAGCTGCTTGTGGAGGAGGACAGACCGTCGTCAGGAAGAATGAATGGATGACAAGTTGGTTGACAGGACAGAGTGTGGTGCAAGTACCACCAAGTGTGGGACAGAGTAAGCGGTGGAGTGATGAGGTGGACGAGACAGGGTCACCTGTGAGACACTGCCTGAAGGCTCGGTGTAGACACCCTGAAGGCTCGCAAAGCCGGAGGGGGGAATGCTTCTGTGGATGGGGAGATTTTGCAGGGACACTTGCCCCATATTTTACAAGATGCCCTCAGAGACTTTCTTGGCTCACCTGGAGAAGAGTCCCCTTTAGAGCCTGGAGTTGGGCATGTGGAGTCTGTGGAGTTGCCTGGGGAAGGTGGGATTACATCACATGCCGGGGAATCTAACCTGGTGGTGCAGGATGTGGTGGCTGTGGTTCATAAGCAGGACGAACAGTTGGAAAATGTGGCTATGGATTACAGTAGTGATTCACGTAAAAGGCCTGTGGGTGGGTCCGATGAGGACGTGATCACACCGCGCAGAAAGTTTGTACAAAGTCATGGGTAGATGCTGCCCGCAAGGGTAAGGGTGGGGTGTCAGGAAGAGAAGAGCCTTAAACGGGTCCAGGGTGTGAAGGCGAAGGAAGGAGGAGCGCCAAAAGTCCAGAGGTATCGAGGAAAACCCCCTATGTTGTCTTCAGAAGTCTCACTATAAATGTTAACGGCCTTCGGGCCGAGGTGAAACGACGTTGGCTTGAGGTGACTATGCGACGTTATCAGGTAGATATTTGTTTTGTACAAGAACATAATTTCAGGTTGCGAGGGAATTGTGTTTGAATGGGTACAGAGTGTATGCAGGTGATTCAGGGAAATTAAAGGGAGGGCTGCTGTGGTCATGCGCGAGGTCAGTCCTTTTAAGTTATTAGCGTGGGAGACGGGTGAGGAGGGTAGGGTGGTGAGGGTGGACGGGGTGTGGGGTGACGTGCGCGTGAGTTTTATAAGTGTGTATATGCCGGCGGATCTCTGTAGGAGTACTAAGGAACGTTTTGTAAAGGATGTTTTGCTGTATCATTTGAGAGGACTGCCTGAGATAACCATTATAGGAGGAGACTGGAACTGTGTCATCCGGGGTAAGG